>PVLD010004678.1:0-33754 GCA_004027595.1 Dinomys branickii | reverse complement strand
TAAGAAATGAGAGATCAGGCACACAGTCAGGAGTCTGATGTGTAGTCAAACTGAGGAGACAAATCTTGGTCTCAGGGATGGGAATTCTAGGAAATTCAGTTTCAGCTTTGCTAAACTGACACAGTTCCAGTCCAACACATTTCCATCCTCCACATTCCTGTTAGTATGATGCTTCATTTCATACTTATTTGTTCCATTAAGGAACTATCCAAAGAAGGGAAAATAAAAGAATGGCTGCATGAACTTTAAATGTCATGCTGGAGCACTGTTATGCTCTATTTGGGGATTTTTAGTTCTTGCTATTGTGAATGAAGAACAGCCATAACTCTCATGGTAGGGAATATGTCTGTGTTCCAGTAAATTTTATTTGTAAAATGGGGTCTTGTTACCTGGTCTCGGCGGGCCTGGAGTTTGTGGTCCTCCTCCCTTAGCTCCAAGAGGAATGTGCACCATTGTGCCAGATCTTTGTAAATTTTATTTGAGCTAAAGAAAAAAGAACTCAAATAAGTGGTGGTTGGACTTGGCCCACTGGTTGTAGTTTGCTAAGCCCCATTGCACAGAAATGTAGATTTTTAAAAAAAACTAGCTTTTCCCACAGATTAAGGCCTAGATTCTATAAAGTGATATGTAAAGTTATGGGTTTATATACTGTAAATGATTTTTGTCCAAAGAAATAATAGTTTTCTAACAAGCGTAAGAGGTGGTCCTGAATTTTGCAGGTGGGCCGCACTACACAGCATTAGCTGCTTCTGCATCTTACATTGTAATCTTCCTGAAGGAGTCTGCTTTTCACTGATTATAAATACTTCCATCTTTCCTACACTCTTTGGAACCAGCCTTACCAATTGCTATTTCCTTCATTATTGCCTTAATAAATCTCTGATGCAATATATATCTTTGGAAAATCATGTTTTGGTAGTTTTCCAGTTGTTTTCTCAGAAGGAAAGTGCTTTTCCTGCTAAGCTCAGAGTACAAGAAGAAATAACTGAACTGACCTGGTTCCAACATTTTCTCCCAACAAGATTAATTAGTCCTCTTTTCCCAGGGAGGAAGGAGTGGGGAGGTAGGAGGTGAATTTGGCTACGAGCATCCCTCCACCTGTGCAGTGTGGTTCCCAGACCAGCAACGCGAACAGTTGTAAAACTGCCAACTCATTTGCTGCACTCAGACCTACTGAATCTAAATCTCTGGAGACAGGGCTCAGTAACCTGCATTTTCCAGAATCTTCTGAATGATTTTAGTGCAAACTAAAGTCTGAGAATCTCTGCTCGAAAGATGTTCAGTGGAGAATTCAGGTATTCCCTTACTAAACAGGCATTTCATACAAAGCTTAGCCACTTTCTATATGTACTTTTGCAGGTAAAAGTTTGTCTTCAGTTTAGAAAGATTTATACATGTCTTTCATATGTTTCTTATTTTATGTGTGACTTGCTCATTCATGATAACTTACTACTCAACTGACAAGTTAAGTTTTGTTTTAGTGCAGAATTTACTTTTTAAAGGATGAAAGTTAATTC
Source organism: Dinomys branickii (assembly GCA_004027595.1). Taxonomy (NCBI): domain Eukaryota; kingdom Metazoa; phylum Chordata; class Mammalia; order Rodentia; family Dinomyidae; genus Dinomys; species Dinomys branickii. Next base: position 32,237 of record PVLD010004678.1, on the reverse strand, counting down.
CGAAAAGTGGTGTGAGCTGGCCAGCCGCTCCCTCTTTGTGCTCTGTGACTGATTCACAACTGTCTTTGTAAAGATGTGACGTGCATTTCCACCTCATCTCCAGCTCTTTTATATCTATAATCCATTTTCATTTAGACGGGTGACTTCAAGGGAGACAGCTACAAGGGGAGAATCACAATGCAGTCTCAGGATGCAGTACAAGCATCTGAACACAGCCTCTGACTTTTGATGGTGTGAAAGTGATAAGCATTCAGTGGAAACTGTACTTTTAAAAATTTTGATCTTTTCCTGGGCTAATGATATAATGTGGTATAATACCTTCTCACACTGCTGGGCTGTGAGGGCAAGTCACGCAGCTCTCAGTCTGCCGATCACTAAAGAAAACGGCCGATGCTCTGAACTGCACTGTGTTACTCACTGGGATGTTTAGCAGGTTGGTTGTATTGAGTGCATATAGAACTTACGATGGGGCCAACAGGGTATTATCCCATTTGAGTCAAAGAGCATCTGTACTCAGAATGGGATTCAGAGACTGGGTCCTGAGCAGAATATTTATTCATTTACTTTAAAAACTATGGTGGACTTTCTGGGAATATTTGCTCACAGTAACCCACTGGGTATATTTCAAGTCAAGCTGGAGAATGAGCAAATGTGACCAGCAGTAATAATGTGGACAGCCTGACGGGGCTTTTATTTTTCAGATAAGGTTCACTAGAGGGGTGAAGCCTTTCCTACAACCATAATTAATCCAAATGGAGAATAACTGATTGTCACAGAAAGTCTCACTGTAAAGACATATTTTTCTCCTGGAGGACCAGGCTTGAAGGCTGGTTCAGGCTACGGGACAACCACTTTTAGCTGCACTGACCCATTCTGACACATGGAGGGTAGGGGAGCTGTGCTACTGCGACACCCTGGCGGTCAAGGTGGAGGCTGTTTCATCATCACGGTGCTGCAGGATTTCAAACTTAAAGTTCAGATTTACACAGCAAAGGGTAGCTTTCCTCCCAAGATACCTTCTGTCCATAATCAGGGCTTCTATTTTCATAGAATATCAAAAAACATACTTTCTGGATGAAGAAGGCCCTCATGGAGTATTTCAAGAGTCACAATCTCTTGTTCGATAATCATCATTTCTCTACAACATTCATCAGCTTTGATCTAGGAGAGAGTCCCCTATAAAGTGGTCCTGATTCATTTTGATGCCCAGAACCTCCCTGAACGACCTACTTAGCTTAGCCTAGTGAGCAGAACTGATCAGTCCAATGCAGAGGGCAGCATTAGACTTGTCCTTAGGCCAGTTGTCCTCAGGGCAGGCGATGCCTACGAGAGTCTAACCTGGGAGTCACTGGTCCCAGAGAGGGGGGCCTGTGTCTTCTTGGCCTCTTATTTCTGGTGTCAGAGATCACACACAATAATTTTGTTTAATTATGAGTTACATTAGGATCTGAAGATGATCATTTCAATCCAAACAAGTGGAAAAGAATGATAGCTTACTTATAAGAAAAGATAACTACTTATATCAAAATTTAAGATATGTACTTGTTTGATGAGTATTAGCTTGATACTGCTACTAAATATTGGTGAGGTAATTACTATCTTAAAAATGGATGTGATTTATCCACTGCTTAACGTATTACCAGAACTGAGATAAAAGCTTATATATATAAAGGAAACATTTACAAAATTAGTATTTTTAATTTATTTTTTATGAAAAGTACAAAGTCGATGCATTTATGGTATACAACTGATTTTAAAATTTTAGTTTTCATTTACAAATAACTATATATATAATGGGGTCCAGCGTGATGCTTTGGTAAGTGTTTACACTGCAGAATGGCTAGCCACAGTCATCCGTAAATTGCTAACTCCATACTTACATTTTCTGTGTTGAAGACATTTGAAAATCAACTCCTTCCGCAATTTTTCAATGCGTGTGTGTCACAGTCACCATTCTGTGTGACGGGTCACTGACGCTTATTCCTACGTCAGCGACGTCTTACGTCTGTTGAGCGGTAGCATCACTCTCAGTAGTCTTCCTCCTCCTGCAGGCATCGTGCTTTCTACTTCCGTGAACTCTCTTTTCAGATCCCACTGATAAAGGAGATCAGGCAGTCTTTATCTTTCTGTGTCTGATTTTTGTACCGTGCGGGCTTCAAGCTGACTGTCACAGGCATTACCTCACACTCGGTTGCTGCCGTGAGGCTGATAGGAATCTGCTCTCTTTAGCTTTCAAGTGCACTGTACAGTGTCGTGGAGGAGAGTTGCTGTGTCATACAATGTGCTGTTCCTGTCTAACGGAAGTTTGGCGTCCTCTGGCAGTTTTATAGGCAGATATGCCTTTTGTCTTTCTGAGCACCTGGCCATCACCCTGGATACTGATAGTAATTATCAGAATTTCTTCTCCAGAAATGTTATGAGAAAGAATGATTCTGACATTTAAAATTGTAATCTGCTACAAGATAATAGCCTTACAAGCTTTGAAATGTCTTGAAAATGAATCTTTACATTTATTTATCTCACACTTTAACAACTCAATTGTCAAAATTGGCAGGCTAGTCTAAAAGCTTTATGGAAGAGAGAAAGAAAGAAAGAAAGAAAGAAAGAAAGAAAGAAAGAAAGAAAGAAGAAAGAAAGAAAGAAGGAAGGAAGGAAGGAAGGAAGGAGGGAAAAAGCAGTGATGGAGGAAAACAAGGGGCCACACTCTTGCCATAGAAATAAAGGTCATTCCAAGGACAGGAAGGAGCTCTAGTCTCTGTTCACTTGAAATAGCTCTGGGGAGAAGTCGGATCATGGGCTTCCCTTTGACCAACTTTGGAGGCAGCTGGTACAGCAGGGGACCCTGAGGTTTCCCAGTGCAGCTCTGGATCCCATATCTGATATAGACAGGACTTAGACTGGGAACCAGGACCCAGCACTTGGGATTGAACCTAAGGTTTCCCACTGATCTACATTCCCACATCTTTTTTTTAAAAAAAACTATTCTTGCTGTCACTAAATTGCCCAGGCTGGGGAGGACCTTTCTGTCATCCTGCCTCAGCCTCCCAGAGTGCTGGGGTTATAGGTGTATGCCACCACAACTACCACTGGTTATTCTGAGGAGACATTCTTTTGTGCTGACATTCTCTGTATGTTGCTAGGCTTCTGCACTGCAGCCACGCTGCCACTAAGAATGGCAGAGAGCCATGTGCAGGTCATCTTGCCCTCCCTTCAAAGTACTGAAAATCTGTCTTATTCTCATGAATAAATAGCATTTTTCTGAACTTGGCATTACAACATTTCATCATTTAAGTATAACTTTAAAATGTGTTGTAACTACAATTTTGTAGATTTTCCTTGGACCATATTTGAGTCCTGCTACTTCCATATGGCATGCAGGAAGACACCTTCTATTTCCCATCTGTAAAATGATTCAGAATCACGTAGTGGGCTGAGTAACTTCTGGGAAGGTTTCCATGCTGAATAAAAGCATTCTGAGCTCTCAGGGCGTGCAAATTCTTATTGGCTGCACTCACAGAGAGCAGGTAGCCCTGCTTTTAGCTGAGTTAGTTTTATGATTTTAGGTCACCTCATTTAATGTCTTAGATTTTAGGCCTCATGTTCCCTTGAGGTCTGAATCTTTGTTTGCGCTAGTATGTGTGACATAAGCATTTAATAATACATTGTTCTTGAAGAGGCCTTTGAACTATTTTTATTATTTCTCCTATAAGTTCCAGTGAGAAAATAGATTGGACTTTTTATCATACAAAGGGGAACTTGGAAGTTAAGCGATGTTACTCATGAAAGCTGGGGATACGAAGAGAGCAGAGATACCTAAGGCCTTTAAATCGTCTAGCTGCCTTACCTGACACTGCCCTTAAAATTTCATCTTGAACCATGATAAATAAAACATGGGGCTTGCATTTAAGTCATCTACGTAACTCCATGATCCAAGGAAAATGCAATCACCTCGGTTTCCTTCTTCTCATCCCAATGTTCTCGAGTTTTCTTCACAGGCCTGAGCTGGAAAATGTCATTTCTGGGCCGGTGAGGGCCAATAGCACCCTCTGACCTCACGCTTCCTTGTTAAGGACTTGCACAGCCCCAGGCTGATGGTTCAATTTGCTGTGCAGTGGAGGAGTAGCCTGAGGAGGTTGACCAAGGATCCACTTACTTTTATTTTGTTCATGGTCTTTGCCCTATGTTGAGGTTTTTGATAATATTTGTTTCCTAGATGGATTTTTATTTTGAATTTTAGGCTATTTTCATTAGCCTACCCTCCTCCTAGGAGGCTATAATTGCACTATACTCATAATTATAACCTTTGTTTTGCTTATTCAAGACATATGTACACATAGTAGCATTTTCATCTAAGAGCTTTGTTTTTAGAATCTGACAAAATAGCCATATATTTTTGATAAATTTTCAATTTTATTATAATTACTACTGTAACTTCTGCTACCTACACTAACACTATAAGCCCATCTACAAATATTAATGTGTCCTAACATGGCAGACTTCATTTCATCAAATCCAGTAATATCTGGCACTTAGCAGTGGTCAGTTCTCACATTTGAATGATATCAAATGAGTTTCTGACAGTGTCTACTTCAACTTATAGGCTGTTTTGGGGGGTGCATATGTTTTTTTCTTATTATTTGTTTTTATTAATGTTCGCACAGATTACATGTTTAGAAACTCTGAACCATCTTTTCTTTATTTTTACACACTTTTGTTTCTAACACTGAGTTTTTTTTTTTCCGTTCAAATATTTGTGAATAGATCCAAGGACCACTTCGGGTGCGGAAATAAATTCAGTGAATACGAGTGGTTAAGAATATTGTTAAATTTATCTTATTTATTTATTTACTCAGCAATTATTAATTTCCTATCATAAACAAGACATTAATGGGGGCAGTGGTACATCAGATTTTTGTAGAAAGACTCAGGACAGCACCACCGAGGATGTTAAAAGTACAATTCTGAGTGGAAATCTATGTGCCTTCTAAACATTCAGTTTTAGTTGTATTATATGGGTGGATGGACTCCATTTGATAATCCATCCAGTAATATACCTATTTTGACTAGTTGGTTGATTGCAATTATTGAATCAATGGGTTAATTGGCACATCATGAAAATAGTCCACTGACACTAGGATCAGAGCAGGGTAAGATGTGTCTGCCCTTCAGGGTGCAGTGTCTCTTGTCTGCCCGAGGCCCAGACCCGGAACTGTGGCAGTGATGACTATGCATGAGTCTTTATCAGAGCAACCCTGAAACAAAGAAAAGAAAAGGCTTACACTGAAAACAAAAGCATGTAGAAAATTAATGTCAAATAATTTATATCAGGCAAATGCTCTTGACATTTGAGGAATGGCTTTTTACTTCTACAATTATAAGCTGGTGTTGAACACATTTATCCAAAGAAGTATATTTCCCACCCTAACACCTTGCCTTCTATCCAAGTTTCATTTGTATTTTTCTCTAGATTAAATGTCTTAAAAATTTTAAACACTCCATTTATAGTAGGGAATACTTATATTGTACCCTTTCTGTTTTCAGAAAACAAATTTATACCTCAGTCCTCTGGAGAAAAGAGCCTGTAAGGAATATTCCTTTTTCTACTTTTATCCCTTCTTCTCCGCAGAGGGGTAGGTGGCTGTTCTGTGGATGGAGCATCTCTTATTGCTATACCTCCAGGAAGAAGCCCAATCTGGATTGTGATTTACATCCATGCTTGGTTTTCTACATTTTTATTAATAATAGAATTTAAATATTTTTCTTATTTGTATTTTTACTAGTAGTTTCATTTTTGAATGGTCCTTCCCTTAAAGGGTAGGAAGAATATTATTAGTGTCATGATGAACCCAAAATATCTGTATTCCTTCTGACATACAAAAACAAGCCTTGAAATTGCCACTTAACATTTGATCTGCATTCACAAGAAACTTGTAGGCTACAGTACACTCAATAAAGTATTGTGATTAAACTTACCCTAACTGAATATACTGTCAATGATAAAAGGGTTATAAAGTTATTGGTGTTCAAACAAATTGGCTGTTATTTGACAACTTTGTACGTTTTTAGTTACCATTTTTACAAAACAAATTATACTAGATACTTCTGAATATTTATACTCACAGGCACATATTCAGCTGACTTAAATGCTGTTGGTAAAATTCTGTGTGTGCCTGTGTGCACATAGGGTGTGGGTGTTGACACCATAAGTGCTTTAGTGATAAGTTTGTTGGTGTATTCCCATTTCCTGATTCACAGCCCCACAGGGGGCCATTGGCTGTCTGGTAGAATTAGTTGGGGAGCTTTGGAAAACCCGATTACAGGGTTTCTCCTCCAGAGTCTGATTTCATTATTCTTGACAGGGTTTGATTGTGAATAGTTTTAGGAGTTCTTCATACATGTCATGCACTAGTGTTGAAACGTTGCTCTGGATGATGGCCCTGGTCAGCTCTTTTGAAGATTATGTGCCAGATTGACCTAGGAGCAGATAGCTATAAAAGTACACACAGGTGTCTCACCACTTCAGTGCATCTGTGTAGCCTTTTGGGAGGGGTAATTACAGTTCTGTGCCTGGTCAAATAAGGGCTTGGTTTACCTCAGGTTTGTTACTACTTAGTAGCACCATGGACAGTGGCTTTAATTTAACGATTGGGAGCTAGAATTCTAAATTCTACAATAGTTGAGTGAATATATATATTATGTATATACTATATATACATACAATATACATATATACATACAATATATATACATACAATATATATATTATTGTATAATATACAATAGTTGAGTGAATATATATATATTCCAGCTGATCAGTTAAATCATTTGAACAAATGTCAAGCATTTCTCAAAGTTTGTATGGGCAGGATGAAAGCCTCATAATGAGATGATTGTGGATGTACTTTTTCCTCCAGGTTCATTTTTTATTCCCTCAGGAAGTCATCACTAACTTCTCAGACCAAATTACTGTCATTCTCATATGGTTTTATAAGCACATGCTGTTGCTATCCTTAAGATCTTTTAAGATGTGATTATAGACTCTGCAACAATCCAATTTATTGGATTAAAATTCTTACCTACTGGGTTGTGAAATCCAGTCTATGATTTTGTTCGTTTCTTTTCATTTCCTTTCCTGTGCCACAATGCCAGGCACAAAAAGACACTCAGTGACTATTTGCTTAGTTGTATTAAGTTTATTGGTAACCATAACATGATGTAATTTTATTTGTCCTAATTTGAAACCTAATAAAACTGCTTGCTCATGCCAGTTACTTTTGACTTCGATGTGCTGTTTATGACCAAGACTAACCTGTGCAGGAGGACCTTTTACTATCACATAAAAAGTTCTTTATGACAGTAAGCTGTTTGCTGCTTTCAATTATGTATGAGTTATACAGAAAAATGTACTGGCTTGTCAGAAAGCAGAGAAATTTACTGTGTCTATTCAAGTCACTGCAGGATACATATTCATTTTTCCTTCAGTTGTCTATAGGGCTCCCTGTGGAGGGAGGTATATAGACAGACCAAGAGACAGACAAAGAGAGAGACAGACAGACAGATATAGACGTGGACATACGGTCTGCTTTTCTTCCTTGTCAGCAATAGAGATGAAAAATAAGGAGAGGCAAAGCTTATTATATAGTGACAGAGATATACTCTTTAAATATTTCCATTCAGTTTCTAGGCGATAGCACTTGTGTCTTTAGTTTTAAATATCACTTTATATACTTATGTCTGGAAGCGTATATGTCTAGTTTGAATTTTTCTTTTCTGGACTATGTCAACTTCCTTTGTACTCAAGGTCTCCATGTCTAATAGGTATCTCTAACTTAATGTGTCAAAAAGTAGAGCTTGATTCCTATCTGCAAATTTCTGATTACCCTCTCTCTGTCCCCATCTTCCACACTTTAGTAAATGCCACCATAATCCATTGAACTGTTCTGGGGTGGGTAGTTATTCTAAATCCTTCCCTCTTTGTTGGTAGTGATTTCCAACCAACCTGCATCTCTATGACTGTCAAAATGTATCCTGTGTCTTACCATCTTAACATTTCCTATGCCATTTCTCAAATTTACCCAAGCTAAATTCACTTTCTCATTGGCCTTTCTGGCTTAACTTTTTACTTCCACATAATATCCAAGTGGGTAAATAAATAATCAGATCCTGTGACCCCTGTGCTCTAACTCCTAGAACTTCTCCACTCATAAATCTTAAACGCCGTGACTGACAAGACCCTTTGTGCTGCTCTTGTGCCCTTAGCGCAGTTGTTTTGAGCCCATTTACCTTCTTGCTGGGTAAAGTTTCAAGCACATTCTTGATTTAAGACCTTTGGAATTTCCGGTGAGAGTTAATTTCCAGTTCTTCGAGGTGGCTGTTCACAACTCATTCAGATTTCTTCTCATACGTCACCTCTCCAGAGCAAAGCCTTCCATCCTGGGAAGCAATTTGAAATCCCATTTCTATTCATTTCTACCCCTCTGTTATATCTCTTTTTAAATTAAAAAATAAATATAACTATGTATATCATTTTATTATATGACAGGTTGAGTTTTTAAAAATTCTAGGCGTAACAATGGGCCCTCATTATGTGCAGATGCCTTAAGATCCGAGGGAAACGACTAACAAGGGCCGAGTCTTGTGGAAGCAGCTCTCAGCGGGGGTGTGAAAGGTGCACTACTGGCAACAGAGAGTTTACTAAGGAGTCAAGACTGAAGGGCGCAGACTTTGCATAGGAATCGTAGACAAGCTACAAGATACGTGATTTCTTGCCCCAAAGAGATCATTATCGTACATTACTCTACTCAGTTTCTTATGGAATTTGATAATTTTTCAGTGTTCTATTTTGCTTTATTTTTTCTTTCAAACTTCTTGAACTTTTAAAACATTTTCATTGTATATTATTTGACAACATGCAAATACTGCAGTTTAAAGCCAAAGCCTTTTCCATGTGAAACCCAAATACTCAACTGGTTTATATCAACATACATTTGAATGTCTTTTGTAGAAAAGTGTCGGTTAATCAGGGAATACAAAACTGAATAAGAAAAGAGACAAGTCACTTGAGCTGGCTTATATGATGTGCCTAGTGTAGTCCAAATCATGGAGACAGGAAGTAGAATTCTAGAGTGTCAGGAGCTGGGAGGGTTGGGAAGTTACTGCCTAATGGGCATAGAGTTTCAATTTTGTAAGATGAAGAGAATTCAGGGATGAGCGGTGATAGTTGTATAGCAGCATGAAGATACTTAGTGCCGTGAATTGTACACTTAAAGAATGGTTAAAATGGTGTATTTTATGTCATGCACGATACACTACAATAAAGAATAAAACTAAGAGATTGTCTTTGCTTTCATTGAGCTCATAACCTAGTTAGGATGATATAAGAATAGCTTTGGCAGTTTATAGATGGGACTTAAGATTTTGGTGTCCCAAATAATGTGGGTGCTGTGGTACATTCTGCAGTGCCAGTGTTGAAATGATCAGAAGTCGCAGCCTTGACTCAAAGGTGGAGAGATGTGCCAATGCAGGTAACTCAGCTCAGCTAAATATACCTTCTGGGGGTGACTAAGCAAAATGTGCTTAGAGGTCAGTCCTCTTCAGCAGAGTTTTACCCAGGACGTGGTGCTCCTTGATTTGGTGTAGTGCTGACAAAGCTTGAAGTTGTGCTCTTGCTGTTTTAGAGCAGTGGCCCCCAAGGCTTTTGGCACCAGGGATTGGATTTATGGGAGACGATTTTTCCACGATTGGTGGTGGTGTTGGAGTGGTTTCAGGATGATTCCAGCACATTAGATCTTTTATACACTTTATTTTTATTATTGTACTGTAATATATAGTGAAGAGATTGTATAACTCGCCATAATACAGAATCAGTGGGATGATGCCCTTGTTTTGCTGCAACTAGAGGATGCTGTCTGAGGATACCAGGAGACAGTGACACCTGCGATGTATTGTTATGCCCTGTGTACTACTGTGTCATCTTGTTTTGGTTGCTATGATTCCAAAAGGCAAGAAAAGAAAGCAGAACCAAAACCAAACCCGAAAACTCCTGCCTCAGAAAGATAGATGGTGGGAAGCAAAAGCAGGTTTTCAATGCTTTTGTGACAATCTCAGGATATTCTGCCTTGACTAATTCAGAATATATGGAGATTTGAAGTTGTCTCCAACGTACGTTTGGGGCTACCCTTATTTGTGAACTCAAGCAGTTGTTTCTTTTCTAGTATAGGCAAAGCTGATTCACCAGGCTTAGTCATGAAAGGTTCATGGATCCGCTGCTCAGCTTGTGGGTCCTTTGTGCTTGGGAATTAGTGATCAAGCTCTTCTAACAGCTGAGCTCAGTGATGATGCACAATCCTGGAGAAAAATGGCCCTAGATTTATCTTTTCCAAGATGTCTGCTAAAGTTTAAAACATGTTAAAAAACCCAAATGTTCACTTGCCCCCCAGTAATTCTGGTCTGACTTTGAATTCAACCATGTTATTGGCTGACTTGAACACAGTTGCTTCCCTTTGAAGAGGCAGGTTGAGTTCACTGAGCCAGTTAAATAGGTCACTGGAGTAAGCAACCTTTGCAACCCATTCTGTGTCACTGAAATGTACTGGCAGTGATGACTGTTCTACTAAAAGAAATTTCTGGAGTAGCTCTTGTACCTCAAAAACTCAGGCCAATTGCATACCTTTGGAAAGCCATATAAGAGAAGATATGTATGCTTTGTATCCATCTCCTCAGAGAACTGTGTAAACAGCTGTGAACTAAGGACTGTGCTTTAATGTAGTTGATAATTTTAACAACATTCTACAAAATGCTATTAGGTTCAGATGACATTTTTGGTTAGTCTGCATGTCTTTTGGATGACACGGTGTATAAATTCATATTCAGAAGCAACTTCTCTGACACAAAGAGTGAAACCAGAGAGCTATATGTTTATGGAGGCTGCTCTATCTGTGCATAAACCAAGCCAAAATGACCAGTTCAGTTTTCCTGATATGTAGCCATTCAAAGACTTGAATAGTTCTGCAGCTATGGTGTTAGCAACAAAAGTTCACAGAATGCACTCTTCCTGAAAAATATCACATGCAAAAGGAAACACTATTGCCTTGCTGTCAACACTGTAGACTTCTCAACCTAGATCGATGCCACAGTGACTCAATAGTCCTTGCTAACAACTGTGACTTGGCATCCTCTTCTAGTTCAACAGTTTGTCTAAGTATGGTGCTAGCTGAAAGTGGAACACATGACACCTTTCAAACTGCAGCTTCTAAAAGTTCATGCAAAGATAAATTCTTCATCAATAGCAAAAGGCTTCTTAGCTTTAGCAGTTCAGTTGGCCACTAAGAATGACATGAATGCATTGCTCTCACTGCAAAAAGTTGATGAAATCCTGACCTTCAGTAATTGCTTCTGAGCCTGTACATGCCTATAACCTCAGCTCTCAGGAGGCTGAGGCAGGAGGATCACTGTGATTTCAAGTTTAGCCTGTACTACATAGCAATACCTTGTCTCAGAAAAACAAACAAAAATGCTTCTGTTCTTCATGTTCATATTATTTTCTTTTAACAGAATTGTTTTGGTACCAGAAATCAAACTCAGGACCTTGCACTTGCCAGCAGGTGCTTGTGCCACTGAGCTATATCCCTGGCCACATTCTTTTCTTTTGATGAAAATCTAAGAACCTGTCTTGTAATGCAGGGTACTTGCTCTCTATGTGATGAAGCCATTTTGAATGTTACATGGCTTGTTTGGGTAACTGGCCATCATATATTATACAAAGTGGACTTGGAGAAGGTGAACATCTGTTGCAACAAACTCATAATTTAAGTACACTCTTGAGATTTTATTTTAAATGCAGCTTTTTTCTTTGGCAGCCTTAGGTTCTTCTGCTATTTCAACAATGAGTCTTCTCCCCCTTTCAATGAAGGTCTCCTTTTTTTCTTGCTTTTCTCTAGAGCTAGCTTATGGGTTTACCAAAACCATGACTGAGCCAAGTGTGCAGTGCAGGAAAGAGGTGCGTTGGAAGTGGTAACTGTAATAATGAGCAAGCTGCATACAGACTAAAACAGGTGCTGGTTCTGACTTAAAGCCTGCTGCCAGATGCAGCTGTACAATTGACATTGAGTGACACCCAAGTCACTATAAGGATGCCAGATGCAGTTTAATTGCCACTTGTCACTCACTGACAAGGCTGATTGATTTGCCCTGGTTCTGTGCAGTCAGGTCTCTGCTCATGTTGATATATCTTTGCAGCCACTTCCTAGTGCTAGCTTCACCTCCTCAGCTCCACTTTAGATCATTAGGATTTAGATTCTCTAGATCCCTGTAGTGCACATTTTGCAGCAGGGTTTGTGCTCCTCAGAGAATTTAATGCTGCTTCTGATCTGACAGAAGACAATGCTCAGGCACAATGTAAGCTATGGGGAACAGCTGTAAATACACAGGACTCTTCGCTGGGTTACCTGCTGCTCACCTCCTCCTGTCAACCCTGCTTCCTAACACAAGTTGGGAAATTGCTGCTTTAGAGGCCCTGAATTTCTCTCCATATTTTCTAGCTCAATCAATAATTCACACAAGCTGGGGATGGTTACGCTTTAGGCTGTCATCAAATATGGAGAGCCTTAGGGATGAATGCCACCTGGATCTGATATCTATTTTGATGAACATACACGGGATCATCCAAAAATATGATAGATAGTAAATTAAAATTAAATTAAATTAAAGTTAATTAAATTAATTAAACATTTGAATGTTTAATTAATTAAACATTCAAATAAAAATTAGTACAGTAAATATAATATACAGATGTACAGATATGTAAATAATATACAGATAATTTCCATTAATCCTCTTCAGAATACTACCCCTCACTGTGAATACGCGTATTCAGTCACCCTTGCCACCCTCTGCAGCAGTCGTGGAAGGCCTCCTTCACGTGTTTACAAGGTGTGATTGAAGTGAAAGTACAGTGGGTCTCCGGCTGAGTGAAGCAGAGGTTTGTGAAAACAAGGGGTCGTGTCCTCACCCGCCTTATTCACTGGCTCTCATCCCATGTGACTTCTGGCTCTTCGCCAAAGTCAAAATGCCCACAAAAACGTTAGAACTGATCTGGACACTGAGGCAGCTGCAACAGTACACTAAGAACACTCACAAAGGCGGACACTTTGTCCTAGACAGGGTTTACAAGGAGCACAATTTAATACAGGACACATAATCTATAGGATTATTTATAATAGTCACCAAAAGAATCCAATACAACAGTGCAGGAAATCTGTCCACACACTAAAGACCAAAGAATCCAGCTGAGGGCCTGAATCCCATGGCAACGTGCTACATGAGCCCAGCTAAAGATCTAGAGCCCATAACAGTGCCCCCCCCACGAGTCCAGCTGGAGGCAAAGAGCCCAGGACAATGTCCTTATGCAAGCCTCTTTCATGCACTGGGAAGGCCCAAAGGTCAGCACTGCGAGCTAGAAAGTCTGTGTGAGCAGGATGGAGGAGCTGTGCCAGGCGGCTGAGGGATCCTCAAAGTAAGGACCAGAGCTCCCATGAATAGTAGCACAGCTGTCCTCCATGACAAGGAGGTCCTGAGTCCTCCGATGATGAGAACAGCCAAGTACATATCAGGAAAGCCAGCAGGACAAGCTTCTCCAGGAGAACCAGCAACCCCCTAACAACACTCCTTCCTCTTCCCCCGTTCTCCTTTTTATTTTATTGGCAACAATCCTCAGGTGGGTGCTCCACACCCAGCACTGCATGGTTGTTTTTTATTATTTTAAAAGTAAAAGAATGAAAACATTAGCAAACAAAGTAGCACAAGAACAGTACAAAAACTGAATTACAGATAAGGTGACAGGGAATTAACAATGGTTATTGTAGTACATATTGATAACTTCAAAATGTATGTTCAGTATAATGCACATAGACATACAACATTGATTAAACAACTAATCATTGACTGTTCCTTACAATAAAGCATCATGAGACAATAGTGCAACAATGTTAGCCATCCTGCATATACATACATACATAGTTATCCCTTTTTTCCTTTTCTCCTCCCTCTCATCCCAATTGCTCTTTACTTTTGAGGAGTTTCATTTCATACCTTCTAATTTATATTCCCATCTTCAAGTTCTTACACTAATGATACAATATGCTGTTTGCACATGCACATCTGATTTATTTCGCTTATGAGTATGGTCCCTACTTGTGCCCATTTGCGTATAAAAGCCTCAAGTTTGTCTTTCTTTATAGCTGAATAATATTCCATTATGTAAAAATGCCACAGTTTTTAAACCAGTCCTCTGTGGATGGACATATGTGTTGCTTCCATGATTTAACTATTACAAATTGTGCTGCTATAAACATGGGTGCATATATATCACGGTCATATGATGTTTTCAGATCTTCTGGGAAAATACGCAGAAGGGGAATAGCTGGGTTGAATGGGACCTCTAGATCTAGTTTGCTGAGGAATCTCCAAACTGATCTCCATAGTGGTTTCACCAGTCTGCATTCCCACCAGCAGTACAGAAGAGTTTCTATTTCTCCACAGCCTCGCCAGCATTTGTTATTGGATGATTTCTTAATGCTGGCCAGTCTTACTGGGGTGAGATGAAATCTCAATGTTTTTATTTGCATTTCTCAAGTGACTAAAGATGTAGAACATTTTCTCATATATTTATTTGCCATTTGTATTTCTTTATGTGAGAAGTGTGTAATTCATCTCAGATGCCCATTTCTGGATTGGGTCTTTGAATTTGGAGTGGTTCATGTTTTTTAATTCTTTGTATGTTCTAGATAGAAGACCTTTGTACGAGGGACAGCCAGTTAGGATTTTTTCCCAATTTTCTTTTTACTCTACTGGTGATTTCTTTAGATGTGCAAAAACTTTTCAGTAAGATGAGGTCCCAGTTGTTGATTCTTTGAAGTGTTTCCCTTGCATGATTCAATTCAGCTTGATGTTACAAGTTGACCACCAGTTGTCAATCCACCACACTTTCAGAACTGCTGTAGAAAGTGGCACTTATGATGGAATAAGCTTGTTCAAAGTGAATATGAGTATTATCTGAGAGGTGCTGTGATTAATAGCAATGTATCTTTTACTGCAATACATTTTTGTCTTTTTAAATGAGACAAACAAAAATTTAAACAGTCGCTGTATGTGGTAGATTGACATCTGGTGGTCAACTTATAACCCCAGCTGAACTGAGTAAGTATGGTGCTGAGTGTGGGAGGCCCACCTGGGGACTGTGGCCAGCAGCATAAGAGGCAGAACCGGAGAAGAAGTGTGGCTGTTGGGAGCTGTTGAGAAGCTGTAAGGAGCTATTGGTTCTCTTGGAGGAGCTTCTCATGCTGGCTTCCCCGATGAACTCCACTGTTTTCTTCCTGTGAGGAGCTCGGTACCTCATTGTCGCTGAGAATGGCTACAATTCACTTCGGGGGAGCTCTGGTCCTCTCTCTGAGCATCGCTTCCTGGCTCCAGAAGGGAAGATGCTGCACTGCTCAGTCTCCTGGATAAGCCTGTCACGTTGGCTCTCCTGATGGGAACTCGGCTGTCCTGATCATCGGAGGAGCTCGGGACCTCGCTGTTGCTGAGGACGGCTGTGGTACTTTTGGGGGGAGCTCTGGTTCTTACTTTGAGTGTTGCTTCCTGGCTCCAGTGCAGATCCCTCGGCCTGCTAGCACAGACCCTTCATCCGGCTGGCACAGACTTTCTAGATTTCACCATTGGTCTTTGGGCCTTCCTAGCACAGATTCATGACAGGCCTGCATGAGACATATTAATGGGCTCTAGGTCTGCAGCTGGGCTCATGAAGGACAGTATCATGGGATCCAGGCCCTCAGCTAGATTGTTTGGTCTTTAGTGTGTGGACAGTTTTCCTGCACTTTACATACTGATAACTTCATTCTTTGGGTGACTATTATAAATAATCTTATAAAATATGTGTCCTGTGTTGTATTGTTCCTCTAGCAAAACCCCCAAACTGCAACACTGCCTTTTTATCATACATATGATATATATAGTTAGGCAGAAGACTTTGCAAAACTCTTTGGATAAGGGGCTCTTTATTACTGTGATAACCCTAACAGCATCACTATTAAATCTTAGGAAAGGAGACATGAAAGCAGAAAAAGTTATGGATGAAATGGATGTGTAGTGTCTTGGTGACTTTTCTCTCATTGCTGAGACAAAACACCTGACTCCCAGAATTAAGGAAGGAAGGGTTTATTTAGCTGACAGCCTGTGGAGGTTTCAGTCCATACACAGTTGGTTCCAAGGCAGAGTGGCATGGAGGGCCCACAAGGCGCAGGGCAACTGCTCATGGTGGCAGAAGACAGCAAGAGCAACAAGAGCAGAAAGCGAGGAGCAGCGGCAGGCAGCCCTTTCCCTCTGTTACTATAAGCAAACTACCTGCCCCAGGGCGGTGCAGCGCTCACACCCATGATCCCAGCACCGGACCATGAATCAGTCACAAACTCTAGAAGCTGCCCCATGACTACATGAGGCTTTGGGGGGACACCCAGACACAAACCATAACATGTAGGGGCTCATGGGAGAATTATTAATAGGCAAAGGGGAAGTTTTCTTCAGATTCTATTTAACAGAGATTTGGAGGGTTCAGAGGGACCCTTATTTTCAGAAATAATTCCAGATTCTTTTACAGACATTCTGAAATAAGATAAAATAAAAAGTTATTAGCTTAGGGAGAAACCTAAGCAATAGGCCCTATTGCCAAGCAAGGTAACAGGATCCCTGAAAATTTGGGTCCTTGCTGAACTCCACTGTGGTGGAGGGAATGAGTGAAATGGACTAAAAAAGCTGCAGTGAGGGTGGTTCAGTAAGTTATTTCTTTTAGATCATTAGAACACGGTTTTTATTAAGCATTTGTTTATTAAATACAGGTCAATTGTGTCTATTGCTTGAACTAATGAATTAATAGGCTCTTCCAGCATTACTGAAACAGCATACTTAATCTCCTTGTTTCTTGGCTGTGTTAAATAAAAAACCAGTCTTACATTATAGTCAGGATCACTAAGGGCTTTTGCAAGACAGGAACAAACACAGAACTGGGGTGGAATCGAGAGCTCCCTACCTCTGTACCACTGTGGTACAAACACCAGCGCTGTGAGCAAAACTTTTATTGCCTTACGTTTAAAAATGTTTTCTATTAACTTTATGGGTACATTTTAGATACACATAATGGTCATATGCATCACAGGAAGTTTGTACCTGTGCATGGTATGTTCTGATTCCGCTGTTTTCCAACCCCCCTCCTCCTTCAGCCCCTCTTCCCCTCCTTGTTTTCAGAGCTTTGTTTCCATTTTGTCTTTTAAAAATTGTTTTTTCCTTCCTTTCCCCCTTCTCCCACCCTAGTTCTTCTTTCTTTTTGAACAATTTCTTCCCATTTCACAACATCTATTAGATATTTTGGTCCTCATTTACTCTTTCAGTTTCTCATACCAGGGAGACAGTATGCTGTTTCCACATGTGAGTTGGATTTATTTCACCGAAGAGTATGGTCTTAAGTTGCATCCATTTACCTAGAAATGCCTCAAACTTATCCTTTTTATGGCCTAGTATTACTCTATTATATAAAAACCCACATCTTCTCTATCCATTCCTTGGTTGATGGGCATCTGTAAGAGATTTAGCTATTACAAACTGTTCTACTATAAATATGGGTACAGATATATAGCTGTGGTATGATGTTTTTAGTTCTGGTAAGATATCCCTAAGGAGAATATCTGAGTCAAATGGGACCTCCAATCCTAGTTTTTATGGAATCTCCACACTGATTTCCACAGTGGTTGCACCAGTCTACACTCCCACAGTGGAGAAAGGTTCCTTTCTCCCCACAGCCCCTCCAGCATTTGTTATTGGTATTCAAATACACAGAGCAGCACTTCTACAAAGGAACCTTCATTATCTTTCACAGATAAATGAACTGATGCTTAGAGGGGTTCGAAGACTTGTTTAAGGTTGCACCGTACGTGATAAGATGGGTAGATATTTTCTCTTGAAAAGTAGTGCTCTCTCCCCATTTTAGCTGGAAGATCTTAGCATAATAAGTTATCATTTTACAAGTGGAAATAATATTGCTATCAGTGTTACAGTGAATATGAATTTAGTGCCAGATTTGTAGATTATTGATAAACTTTAGTATAGTAGTATAGCAGATATACTGGTTTCTCTCAATATTAATTTTCTATTTCTTTCAAAACATAGAAATTTGTGCATAGCTCCTTAGAGTTTGCCTACCTATGTCCTCAAGACCTTTGTGCCTTGCAGCTGAGTGTGGCCATCTGCCCATGAGATAGGGACAGGAGAGTGTGGCAGTTTCAGAAAGGCCCCTGTCAAAGAGGGCTGCTACTGAGTGCCCTTCCTTTCACTTCCTCCCTGTCAACATGATGGTAGAGAAATGATAAGAAAAGGGGTCCCTGCATCCTTGAGGACCTCTATGTACCAACCTGGGGTGTCTGACTCCAGATTCTGACAGGAAGGAGAAATAGACTTCCCCCTTCTTCAAACTCTGGATAATCAGTGTATGTCATAAATACCCCATGTTTATACAATGTCACAATAGCATTTCATATATTAGGTCAAAATCATAACATTATGCATTTCATATAATACATGGTATGGCATGCTCCGCATTGTAGATTTACACAGAGTCCACCAAAAATGTATGCACATTTCAGGAAAAGAAAACCTTGTATAAATATTTTAACAATAAATTTGTGGAGACATCATCAGATTAATACTAGTTAGCTTTGGCCTCTGCAGTTACAAGAGGTGGTCAAAGTAGTGGCCATTCGCTTCCAGTAGCACAGTGAACTGCTGCTTGGGTAGCCTTGGCCACTGAGATTGCCGCACATGCATTTTCAATTTCTTCTCTAAGGGCCGGAAGTATGATGGGTTTCCTGCTCTGTACAACATCCTTTAGGTTCCAGCATATGGAGATAACACCATCTGTTGAAAAACATGCTATTTTTCTTTGCCCGAAGTATTTATACATATTTTGGTGGACTCTATGTATAAATAATCTCTACCTGTGGAGGTCGGTTTAGAAATTTGACTTTGTGATGGTGATATATATTCAGGAGAAATGATGCTTTGGATTTTTATCTTTTCCTGGGCTAGGGATAAATGGTATACACTCCTGTTGCTAAGTTGAGTGGCAGCAGTGAGCTGTAGATCCTAGTCAGCCACACGATCATGAGGGAAGACCTCAGACACACTCCATGTCATTGTGGTCCTAAGCTGTGATGTTTAGTATATTACGTGTATTAAATGCATTTTCAATGGATGATATTTTCAACAATAAGTTTATCAACATAACCCCACTGCAATGGTTGATACAGTGTGTCAACTTGAGAAGTTGAGAAGTTTAACTAAGTGACTCAGAAGGGGGCCAAGGGCCTCACTTGTAAACACCTTGAGCCTGGGCAAGAGGAGGGCAGGGAGATGGTGTGAGTGGTACAGCCGCCCTGGGAGGGAGTCACCTACTGACAATACAAGGGAGGAAAAGAGGCTTGCTCTCCCCCTTTTTGTTCTTACTGGTTTTGCTGGTTTCCGCTGCCTTGAGCTGTTGCCTCTGTGCCTTGCCACCCTGCCTTGGAGCCAGCTGATTGCAAACAGAAACCTCCACAAACTGTGAGCTAAATAAATCTTCCCTCTTTAACTTTGGGTGTTATGTATTTTGTTTCAGCAATGAGAGAAAAGTAACTAAGATATCTGCTTTAAGTTGAAGAACATCTGTATATCTACATATGTGCAGAGAGAGAGATGGGTAGATTAGTTTGTTCTGAGAAGGATGTGAGTATGTTTTCTACTGGCTCTGTTTCTTTGGGAACTGGAGTACACTAATACAAGCTGTTAAGAAACTATTTAACTGATGTAATGATATTTCTTTTCTGTCTAGTGCTGACACTTTCAAGTTTGGGAATACCATGCTTCAGAAAATTGTCTATGGTTAGCCTTCTCTGAGCACTGATGAAATGAGAGACACTTATCACATAAAGTATTTGTCTCATGGAAAATTTACCCTTTCAAAAATTTTACCACTGCAAGTTAAATATTATTTTTCCTCATGCATCTTTATTTTTAAAAGCCATAGCCACTAGTAAAATGAAATAAAATCACATTTTGTTGAAACAAATACATTTCTTAATCTCAATAATATGCTCTTTTACATTTCTCTGAAATACTCAGCTTTTTATTTTGCGGTGTTTTATCTGTTTATTTAAGTGTCTCTCCGAAGCATCACTGCACTCCTCCCTAAGCCCACTTTCCTGATACTTTCTCTCAGGATGCAGCATGTTGCCTTGGACGCTTTTCCCTTGCTGATCCTCAGTGCTTGACGCCACGTCCTAAAGGAGGGGAGCGACCTTTCGGCTCACGGTTTTGGAAGTCTCAGTCCATGGCTGGCTCCAAGACAGGAATGGCACAGAGTAGGGGCCTCCCATGGAGAAGAGCTGGTCACATCACCAGGAAGCAGAGAGAGAGCGGGGAAGCGGCTGCAGGAGATAAACCTTCCGAGGTCGTGTCCCTGAAACCTGCCCCCAGCTAGACCCTACCTGCTAACAGCAAGACAGCTGCAGTGTCTCCATGACCCAACCACATCCTAAAAGCCTAAATTCTAAGCATTGAGAACTTTTGAGGCCATTCTTGCTCTAAGCCATGAGATGTATTAATATGCATATCACTTTATTATGTGTCTTTATATTCTAGACCAGTGGTGCAGCAGGCACACAGAGCCCTCTCTCTCTGCACATGAGCTAAGTCACCCCAGCATCACCCCAACAGTGAGCACTTAGGTTCAATTGCAGTATTAGCACTTTGCAACAAATAAGCAGGTTGCACTTTGGGGACTTGGTCTCTAAAATTTTTGCCATCACTGTTCTAGACAGTCCATGAGAATAGTGGCTCTGTCTGCTCACCTTCCTGCTGTTTATGAGCACAAAAAGGAGTATGTGCAGAAAATATCTGTTAGAGAAATAAATTAGTAAGCGGACAAAACCAGAAACTGAACCTTTAGTTCTCACATAATTAAAATTTCCATTGTGCTAAGAAAGGGCAATGTCTGAATTTATGTGACTTCCGGAGCAGGAGGAATACTAGATACAGTAAGTGCTAGTAGCCATGGCAACACATAAGCCCTAAATAATTCCAAGAGGTCTAACTGCAGAAGTTTATTTATGGCTCAATAACTCTTGAATGTGACTGTTCGGAGGCAGACGTCTACAGAGTGACTCAGGGGTGGCAGCTCCTTCTAATTTGTCTCCCCCTCCCCCGCCCCCAATGCCCTTGACGGGAAGAGACTGAGTGGGAGGAGCTGGCGTGCGGCTTCCAGCCTCAGCGGGGGTACGGATCACTTCCCTTGACCAGGACCTGGGTACATGGCCACAGGTGTCTACAAGCTGGGCTGGAAAATATGGAGATGGATGCTCCAAAGAAAGAGGAAATGTGTTTGATGAAAGCCCATGTCTGCCGCAGAAGACATCAGGCCACAGATACAGAGCCTACAACCCTGCAAGGCTATTGAGCTAGTCAGATTTCTGTTGTAGTGAGAAAATCAACGTAAAGGAGGAAAGATTTGTTTAAACCCGTGGATCCAAAGGTTTCAGTCTGTGATTCCTTGGCTCCACTGTCTCTGGGCTGCGATGAGACAGAGCATCACGGGGGTGAGAGTGTGGCAGGGCAGAGCTGCTCACGTCATCACAACCAGTAAACACGAGAGAAAAGAACAAGGGAGTGGGAACAAAATACACCCTTTACAGACCGCCCCCCCCCCCCGTGACCTACTTCCCCCAGCCAGGCTCCACTTCCCAAGTTCCTGTCACCGCCCAACAGCGCCAGGAGCTGGGAATCTGGCCTTTAGCTCACGAGGCTTTGGGGGACCTTCCAGACCCAACATAACGACCGTGACTGGCAGTGTTGACTGAAAGCCCTTTGTACGTAGAAGCTTTAACATGTGTGTAGTGGTAAAAGTTAACTACGGTGTCAACTTGAGTATGAAACACCGAGCAGTTTGGGTTAGCATGGCTCTAGATGTGTACGGATGGGGGATTTACTGCAGAGGACAGCCCCGCTCTTGGAGGCGGGTGGCACCAAGCAGTAGATCTGTAGCATGGGTGGGATAAAAAAGGGCAGGGAAGGGGGTCCTGCTTCTGCCTTTTCCAGGGAGCCCCAGTCCTCACTATCACCTCTGGACACTCGTCTCCAGGCCGCCAGCGTGGATGCTTGAGCTTCCCCAGAGGATTTGCACAGGACTCTGCACTGAGCACCAGGCCTTTGCACCTTGACTGGATCCTCTGGACCTCCGGTGCACAGATGCTGGGTTTAATGTGTATTTTCTACCAAATTTGTCCTGTGGTGAACCCTAACTGATGCACATACATCAGCAGACATAAATCACTAAGTCACCGAGGCACTGCGGGTGGAGACACTATACTGCTTGGTACCGTTTGCCTATTATTCATTAAATTGAATTACTTAAATTATTTACAGCAGGAATTTCCACCAATTTGCAGCAGCAGAAGTGAGATACACATTTACCTGGTTTCCAAGTGGCTGTGTGGCCCTACTTGAGGAGAGATGTCTGTTGACTTTAATTTTCTTCAAGAGTGAGAATGATAATTCAACCCATACACTATACGACAAACCAAGCACGTGTTCGTGAATGAGCTCTACTGAGCGATTACCACAGGGTAGCCTCCGAAAGGGGCAGAGGAGGAAATGGGAGGTGAGCACGTTCGTAGCTACCCTTAATATTTTAGTTCTGGCTTGCTGATGGACTTTGGACTATTTCTTAGGGTATTAAAAGTAAATCAATGGATAGAGCTGAGTGTGTAATCCTGTAATCGCAGCGTTTGGGATGCTGAGTCAGGAAGATCATTGTGAGCTCAGGACCAGCCTGGGCTACAAAGTGAGCTCCAGGCCAGCCTGAGCTGCACAGCGAGACCCTGTTTCAAACACACTCACACACACACACACACACACACACACACACTGGATAAAAGTGAGCCATTCCACAGATGAGTGATACTAGTATATTAGGAACAGGGGTCAAAATTAGTTCAGTTCTATTAACCTAAATTACTGAAGGGTGAGTAAAGAATCTGATTTTATATGCATGATAAGCAAATAATTGGTCAATGGATTCAACTAATCTGTTAAATCTTTTAAATTACAGGAAAATGTTCTTTGCAATGCCTACGCAAAGCATTGGTTAATTTATTTCTCATATCATTTTATTTTATGAACTAGTTGTCTGTCATATTTTAAAATTATCATTAAAGACCTGACCTTTCAATTCATTCTTGAATGGTGCTTTTGTCTTTTCCTTCTCTTGTCTTTTTCTTCACTTCTTAATAGCTTTAACGCCCCTAAATGTTCAAATGCACTTACTAGGATGGTTTATTCAGTACAGAAAACACTCATAATTGCGGCTGAAGGTGCCATCCCGGGTTACGTGGGCGCCGCCACCCACACATCAGACTCAGTCCCGTCTGTGCTTGTCCTTTGTGTGCCTCTGCGTGGTCATGTTTCTTCCCTCAAAGTTTTGTTAGTCACTTTCTTGTTGACAGAGTATCTGAAACTCACATCTTAAGAAAGAGGTTTGTTTTGACTCTTGTGTTCCGAGGGTTCTGCCCGTGGTTGGCTGGCTCCGGGCCTGAAACAGCGTGACGGAGAGCCTGGCAGAGGAAAGCCGCTGAATCCACAGCAGTCAGGACCAGAGAGAGAAGAGGGGGCAGAGGGGGGAAACACACCCTTCCAGGTCACACGCCTGAGACTCCCCGCTCCGTCCACCTTCTGACACGGAATTCAGGTACGAACCCATCAGGGGGTTACTAGGTGGAGTCAGCGCCACCCTGATTCAATACTCAGCAAATAACACCTCTAAACACATGAAACTTTTGGTGGAAATTTTATGTATAAACTCCAACATTCTCTACTATTTCAACATTCAGAAAGAGATAGTTTTGTTGAAATATTTTTGACAGAGCAGCCAAAATATCAAACGAAAGTAATATTCAAAATAAAATGAGATTTTATTGCTGTATGTGTGTGAGTTTGCTGCAGGAGAAAATCAAGTTTCTTTGAGGTGGCAGTTTTTTCACATAAATTTTATATTTATTTCAAGTGATAGTAAAGAGTGTTTGTAGCTCTGTAGACATTATACCTACTGTTGCTAGGCAGTCTAGCACAGTGCAAGTGAGTCTCAGGATTAGCTCCAAAGAGCCATCCACAACGTGACATTGCATTCTTAGTGCAGTTTATTTTGCAGAATGATTTGCTTTCGGCTCTGTGTAGCAGGACAGCTCGAGTGTTATTACCTCCACCTTGGCTCTCCATTCCTTCATTCCAGGGCTATTTACTGGATTTTCTTATGTTTTCTTTGCTCATTTCCTTTATCTTTTCTCTTTATCTATTTTTCTTTGCCATATTATATCTTTTTCAGCGTGGTAAATTTCTACCTATTCTATTTTTATCTGGACAGATTTGGCCTTTGTCATTTCCAGACCTCTTTAACTCATTTGTTTCCAGAGATCTAATACTAAGAAGATCACCCTGGTTTTTCACTCTAAGCTGACAGCAGGGTAATATCATTTCTTGAGGAAAACTGAGGTTGCCTGAAACTGAATCCATAGCAAACTTGATTCAACTGATTTCAAGTGGGTTAAATAATGAGAATTAACTGAGTTTTATAATTTGTTTTATTGTTGTGTTTTTGATCTTATTTATGAATAGGTCCTGTGAGGTAAAACTTGCCTGATTTATAGTGTTGGTCTTGTCCCTCCTTTGCTGGAACAAATGACTGTTCACTATTCTGTCCCTTGACTCAGCTATAGAATCATAGATTTAAACAGGATCTTCTAAGGTCACTTAGCTTGAGAATTCTTCAGTTCTTCACAGATGTATTTTTTAAAATCTGTGTAAGGCCTGTGTGTTTATGTGATTGAAATGTTGATTCCCAAGTGTTACAGGATGCTCTACAAAGCTCTTCCAAAAAACATAACCAGCTGAAAAATCTCTTAATAAATCAATATTGCTCTGTGCTTATGAGTTTTCAGCTGTTAGTATAGTAATAATTTTGTACAACCAAGAGCAAAATACTGAATAACACATTCTTTTTCAAATGGCAACAAATGGTACAGAAATGTGCTGTGCAGCTCAGTAAAAGACTAGATCGGGGGCATACAGTTCCCAGTGGGGGCGCTGCACAGGACCTCTGTGCAGAGGGAAGAGCCACGCAGAGCCATTACAACAGAGCCAGATGACATGAAACCTTCATAGACTCTAAGGCCAGAGGAATCGTTTGAAGTCTGGAAGCTGTCAGGTTTGATGAGGATAAGTGTTCTTTTTTTTTTTTTTTTGGCGGTACTGGGGATTGAACTCAGGACCCTGCGCTTGCTAGGCAGGCGCTTATTCCACTGAGCTATATCCCCAGCTCCTTGATGAGGATAAGTGAACAAGTGCCGGTGAACCCCCTGAATCAGTTGAAATGGCTTCACAGACAGACACATTTTGCTCTGATACTTCACGTTTGGTAAGGAAACAGGGTTGTTTACTCTGAGAAAACTGAGAAGCATCATGCCTTAGACTGAAAGCTTTCAGGTTATAGTATGACATTTAAAGACATAAATCTGGTAGACAGATGTAAATTAGAAAACAAATGTGCTGAAGGAAAAGATAACTGAGCATTTCCACCTGAACTACTTTGGCCCAGAAGACAACTGGTTTACTGTAATGGAACGAGCCCATTGAGTGACAAGGAAATGCAGCCTAGGCCCCGCCTTTCAGGACCAACCAGCCGGCAACACCCCGAAATCTGTGCACTCCAAAGTGTCAAGAGAAGGACCAGCACACTAGAAAAGGGGGCAGATTTTTGACACCACATGCAAATTAGTTTATATAATACAGAGTTTTAAATCTGACTTCTACTGCTTATCTATTGTTGCACACAAAAATACTTTCTTTTATAAAACTTCCAATTTATCTTGCCATTCCCTAAAGCATTGGTTAAAATCATTAGCCCTCGATAAGGAAAAGCCTTTGTTTTGATTCAATCTGAAATTAGTTTTTGTAATAAACATACTTAGATTATAAAGTAGAAAGTAGCTTAGTGATTCATTACAAAGTGAACCCACATGCATGCATAAGTGATGAAACAGAACATTACTAGTGTTACAGAAAGACTTCCCCAGCATCTTCCACTTTCGGATCTAAGGATAGGAAATGACTTTTAGCACATTAAATTTGACCATTTTGCCTGAACATTACAGCTGAGGCATATAAAATATTACATGTAGTAGTTTATTTTCATTTCCCCTAATATTTTTATTGTATATCTATAGCACAATCTATTTATTTAGTTTTAGTGTTGCAAAATATTTGGCCTATTTTAGGTGTGAGTTCCTACAAATGATATGACTGTGACCATTCTTCTGCCCCGTCTTCTACATAGGCCTTGAACGTGTCCTTTTGAGCTTTCTCATGCGTAGCAGCTGGGTTCTAAGAGGGAATAGGTGAAACACCTGGTGTTCTTCATGTCTAACCTTGCAATTTCAGAACATCTCTTCTCATTCTGTTGTCAAGGCATTCACTGGTACAGCCTGGATCCTGAAGAATGGGAGATGACCCTGTGTGTATACATAGAAAAGGGCAGAAATATTTGAGTAAGTCACACCATATGAGGCTTCTAAAAAATTGGTAGTCACTGAGAAACACCCATAGGTTCAAATGATTTTTAGGTAAAAGTGCTGGCTAAACCTGTCAGATTGGTTGTTTCCTTATTTAACAATATGCTAAATTTGTGCAAGAATTATTTTTGTTCTTTCAGCATCTAGTATACTATATGACATGCAGAAGGCACTTTTTTTCTTAGAATAAGAAAAGGTTTAAGTCCCATGACCTGAGCCAGGTGATCAAGGTCAACGTCAGTAGTCACAAGTCCTATGGAGAGTGCGCGCTGGGTGATGAGAGCTGCTTTTTCCTCCAGTGGTCTTCAGTCCCACAGCGCGGAACCCTGTCCACTCATGGGAAATGCTAGACCTCAAGTAGAAGTTATTCTATAAAACACCTCATCAGTAGTCTTCAAAACTGTCAAGGTCGTCAAGTAGAGGAAGAGAAACTGTCATAACCAATAAAAGTTTAAGGAGACACAGTGACTAAAAGTAACATTCTCTCCTCAGTGTCATCCTAGAACAGAAAAGACATTTGGTAAAGCCAAGGAAGTCTGAATAAAGTATGTACTCTGGTCAATGGTGATGCATCTGTATTGAAGCATTTTGACTGACTCTAATTTAAAATGTTAATAGTAGCTGAAATGAAGTATATGGTAATGGAAATTGTAGTATTTTTTGCATTTTTATGTAAATTAAAAGTTATCCTGAAGTAAATTTGAAAATTTGTCTCAATTCAATTCAATTTCCCATTCATGAATTTTTCCTGAGCTCATTCTTGTACCCTAGAGATAGAAGTTATTTGAGTTGGAATGGACTTTAAGCATGTTATGGACCATTTTTTTCATTTTATTCATGAAGAATATAAGGCACAGGGGCACTGAGTGACTTTCTCAGACCCTATAGCCATGAAGTGCAGTATTTAGCCCTAGGCCCTAGAAACCTCACCCTGTCTGGGGTTCTTCCTGACACTGCTTTCTTCCTGTTAGGGTAGAATATAATTCTTTGAACAAATATAGCAGTTTGTCCAATCCAATTCGTAAGACCCTATAAATGCAGTGTCTATCTAACATTTTATCTTTTGACAAGTTCTTCAGTGTTGATTTCAAGCAATGCCACCAAAAGCCAAAGTCAGGCATCAGAGTCTAGACCTTCTCTTTTGGTTTTACTCTGTCAAGTGCTGGATTGCCTAAATATTGGGAAACGTGATCAAGCTGGCTTAAGAGAATAAGAACATTTCATCTTATATAACAACCTGTTTACAGGTAACATGGTTCACGATCCCTTCACTGGTTAAGGAGAACTAAGTAAGCCTAAGCATTCGACTTCTCCAGTGTCACCTTCAATATAGTGATGTGAATTCAATTTGTAATATTTCCTCTGATATTACACACTCACACACACACACACACACACTTTCTACCTTTTGATACTACATATCTTTAGCTGTACAACTCTTTGTATAAAATCTACTTATAACTATACATAAAACTATAGTTATAAGCTTATATATTACATATCCTATGTATACACACATGTGCACAGAATCATCTGGTTCTAGTTGTATTATAATGACCATAGATTAATTGTTAGAGATAAAAAGAATATCTATCACAAGAGGTATTTTGAAGATTTAGCTCAAAATTTGCTAAAGAATTTATCTGTAGTAAAAATATGAGGACAGTTCCATTTTTAATCAAAATTTATTCAATAAAATTCCAATTAAACCACTGTATTAATGAACCATTAATCCTAGTTAACCAAAACATATTACAATGAAGATTCTGCTGTGATAAATGAAAAAAGTTATTTCACTAATAATTAGAATAATTATAAACATTGTCCATGTGAATATGGGCCTGAGCCTAATTGCCTAAGTTCAAATCTTATCTCTAGTAATTAATTACTGTGCATCCTTGGCAAATTTCTTAACCTCTCTGTTCCTCTTTTCATCATCTGCCAAAAGTAGATGACAGTAGTACCTACTCTATAGGACAGTTGTAGATATGACATGAGATAATACAAAAAAGTGTTTATGAGAGAGCTTGGTGTACTGTAAGTCCTCAACACATGCTAACTACTATTGTTGGAACCTAGTAGTATAGCCATTGGGATAGTTACAAAATTCCTTTTATGGAAATACATTTTCCTAGTTTGTGCAGTTTATGTGCTGACCATACTCAATTATTATTATGTATGTATTATTCTTCAGTGCATGAGCAGATGAAAAGAAAAATAATGAATTAAAAATACTCAAAATTCATTTTGACTTCATGAATTTCAAGAGTCAGTGTTTCAATAATCTGGAGAAAGAGTAAAGATAACTGAATTAGCACTCATGAAAGAGCTTTTACACACTGAAATTACACTGATACAATTTAAATGTGAACTAAATCTTAATACTGTGTCTTTGTGACCACACTCCAAAATTGAGATTTGCCAAATGTCCAGCATATTTCTCTGTGCCTTACATACATTACTCATCTCTAATTTTAAGGAGGATTAATGGGGCACACAGAAAGCCAAGATGAATGTAACTTAGTTATAGAGTGTAAATTAGTGGGAGTGTGGAGATTCAAGTCAGTATAGTTATTCATCACACGAGGAAAGCGATGCTGGGGACCACACCCCGGCAGGATTTGGAAGTGGTTCTGGTCTCACCTGGGAAGCTCTACAAAGGAGAAGGGCTGTGGCCACGACTCCATCTCCACACCTGTGCTCTGGGTTTAACAGATTTGGAGGAGGCTGCTGTGAGCAATGCATCATGGGCCAAAGGTGATGAGAACATCTGGGGTTGGCTGACGATAACATAGGAACTTTGCGAAAAGACTTTGTACCTGGGAGCGGGTCCATGGGTCACCACCCCAGCATGGCTTAACTCAACAATATGCAGTTAGAAATTCTGGCTCTGCCTTCTAACTGCTTGGGTTTGAAGCCTGGATCCTGGTTGTGTAGATCTTGACAAATCATTTCAAACATCTGTGGCTCAGTTTTCTTATCTGATTTAAAGTAATGATAGACACTTAATAGGATCGTTTTGATTGATGAGTAAAGCAATACCTATACATCTCTATCTATCTATCTATCTATCTATCTATAATACAACATAAACATCAGGTATTTATTCCTATTATTTTTAGGAAAGGTCCCATCACATCTCTACTTCTTCAAGAAAGGCGAAGAAGTTTTCAGACTATGGCTCCACACAGCCCCTCCCTCATACAGGGCAGCCCGGATGGAATAATGCTGAGGTGCCTACTTTCTAATGGAGTTTTTCAGAGAGCTGATGAAAGTTATGCTCTTCAAAGCTCTCTGCATCTGGCTCTTTTAATGTACCCTGAAATGTAAGGCAGAGCTGTATTTACATTGGGCAAACATTTAATCATTTAGGGTTATAATCAGAAAACCTGACTGTGTAAAGCCTGCCACTTAACTGACTCTGCAGCATTCTAATTAGCGAGCTCCTCTACCCAGAGTATGACTTGTGTGAGGAAAGCCAGCATTTTTGTAGGAGAGCTGCTGAGTTACTGACTGTGCTGTTCAACTTGACCTTTAGAAGCCAGACCTCACAGCACTATGGCATGACAAAGCCTCCTGTTATTTTCCGTAAGTGGAAAGCTTTAAGGTTGGAAGTAGAATCTGCCTGAGAAAAGCTGTTCTAACTGGAGCTTTATGCTCATAAGACAAAGAGGCAGGCAGTGCAGGCACACAGATAATTTGCTCTGATCAGTAAGAAACAAATGGACTTCAGTTAACATCAGTAAATTGGCCCTCGTAATTACAACGCACTTACGTTACCATAGGAGCATATATATTCCTTTAACCATATCCAAAACTAGAACATTACATTTATAGACATTCTTAATCATAAGTATTATAGTTATAAAAAGGGAATTCCATTTTGTGCCTCCACAAATTTTTGACTTTATAAATATTGAAGTCAAAACAAAGGTTCCAGCTCCCTCCTGCTATAAATGACAACAATCAATCCCTGGAAAGTAGACGAGGTCAGCTACAGGGGCTGGAAAGATCAATGTGGTCTCCTAGCAACAGACCTGCAGGCTGCAAGATCTTGAAGCCATCTGGGACCCTTCAATCTCTGACCTGACCCAGTATGCCTTCTCAGGCTACTCTGCATTCCCATAATGCATACTCAGAGTACATACCTCCCAGAGACAAAGGTGTCTATACTTATGAAATAAATATGAGGGCGAGGGAGTACATAGTGCACAATAAAAGGCTAATGAAAATTTATCTGTGGCAAATGATATTTTCTTTGGCCTAGACAGGACCATACATACTAAAATTGGAGGTTCAAAGAAGATTAGATGCTATTGTTTGCCAAATTCAAATTACAAAAATAAACATAATATGAGGCTCATTAGCTTCTGGAATTTGGTGGTATTGAGTTTGGATCTTTTGTATATGATGAAACTAATTTTCTAGAGATAAAGTGCCCAGTTGTTCTGACCTTAGCTCAAATGGATTTTTAATTATATATTTTGTTTCAGTATTATTTGCAGATCTTTCTTCCCAAGCCTATTCATTTGTACTAAGGATGATACAGACAAGCATAAAAGAATTCTTATAATAAAGTATGGTACTGTATCAGTCTACTTTTCCATTGTGAGACAAAATACCAGAGACTGGATACTTTATAAAGAAAAGAGATTGTCTTAATAGCCCACAGTTTGGGAGGCTGAAAGTCTAAGATTGGGTGGCCTCCTCAGCTCGACCTTGAGTGAGGATCCACTGGGTGCCTACATCATGGGAAGGGCATGCTCTCCTTGAAAACCTTGGTCCCAGAGCAGTTCACGTGACATGAAGTCTCTGTTTCCACAGGGGGCATGTTCCCAAGTTCACCTCTGATGTAGGTGTTGGAAGTAAGTATCTTGAACTTTGGTTCCTAGAATGAGCACAATAACACAGAGAAGGTCCAAGCGGTGATGGTACTATTTGCCATGCTTTCTACAAATTTTGTTTTGCTTTGCAGAAAGGATTTGGAGAAAGTAGTGAAATTTGTAGACTAAAGTGGGTCAGCCTTGTGCATGATCATTCCTTACACAGCCCTTGAAAGGTGCTATTGCAAGACCTCAGGCTTCTAGATCTTTTTTTACCTTGTTACTATTAGACTTTCTGTAGTTTCAGGTGAGAGACCATGATTCTTGAAACTCACTTTCAGTAGATATATTTTCCAAGACAGAATAAAAAAAAATTAAGCTGCACTTGTCTATTAGCAGAGGGTGGAAATCGGTCTACCAGAGATTAGCCAGGCGGACATCTAGGAAGGCAGTGAGCATAACGGAAAAAGCAAGGTGGAACAAGGTAGGGGTGGAGAGACAGATAAAAGACGGGGTGATCTTGAAGAGTTGAAGAAGAGATGGTTTTCCTGCAGGAGGGAAAATCCTTCCCACGTTCTTCAGAGGTGCCTGGGCATGCCGTGGCACGTGGAGACAGCGAAGTAGGGCTCCCACTGTACGGAGAATGCAGCGGCGCTCTGCCCCATGCTTCCTAATTTGGGGCAAAACAGTGCCAGCAAGAGAAAAGTAGAACACAGTTCTC
>PVLD010004677.1:0-122326 GCA_004027595.1 Dinomys branickii | reverse complement strand
CTGTGAGCATATGTGCTTTCCCACCTCCAACCATGGCAGTTTGTATACACCCATGTATGTTATAGTATAGTCTGAGGCAGCTATATCTCTTCCCAAGGCGAGAGTCCAAGGATATAGATAAACCCAGGAGTACAGTTATTATCACAGGGAAGATGACTGATTGAGTGGTAGGGCAACGGAAATGAGGGAGGAGAAAAATTAAATGATCAAATGGGCCATCATCTGTGTAACCTGAGTAACAAAGGTGAAGGTAACATTATGTAGGACAGCATCCAGAGCTAATTCCCTTCTATGTTCTCTATAATTCTGTATTTCCTCAGTCGTTTTTGTATTAACAGAAGTGAAGATATCTTTATATTATACAGCATCCAGTGCAAATTCCCTACTATCTTCTCTATAACTTGGTATTTCCTTTAATGTTTTTGTGTTAACTAATGTGAAGATAACTATGTAATACAACATCCAGTTCTAATCCCCTACTATATTCTGTATAACTTTGTATTTTCTGTATTGTTTATGGCTTTTCTGGTTCATATGTCTCCATTCTTTTGTCTTTAAAATAAAATTTAAAAAAAAAAGAAATCTAGAAAATATAATCTTATCACACCCTGTCACAGATTCTTCAAGGCAACATAAGATGCAGATGGTTGTCTCTATTGAACTAAATGAAAAGAGTTGTAGATTTGTTGTTTTTAGAGAAAAATTACTCATTTGAATACTTTCAGTCCTTTTAGACTCACAGCTGTATACTAGACAGTATATATGTATGTGTTTCTCCTTGTAAATACTAAAGGATATAATTGAATTGTTACCTGATTTTGATCTTGACAGTGGGCATTTTCTCCATTACTTATTTCAAAAAGATAAACTTTATCAACATGATTTTCAGACTGTTAAAGTGTGGGTGAATTTTTACTGTTAGTGTCTTTAACAAGGAAGGAATCTGCAATGATTGTAATTGAGAAGGTACAGAAGAATCCCTTCCTTGCTTTTGGGCCACATTCACTTTTGGCTTCTCCCACCAAAGGCATTATTTGGAGTAATGCTTCCCTCAACATTAAATAAGAAAAAGTCCTAAAATTTTCAGGAATTCTGTTTAACTTCATTAATTTCTGTTTAATCAAATTCTGTAGGAAAAAATGGTGACTGGCAAAGAGCTGATGCTGTCTGGAATAAAATGCAAGAAGAAAATATTGTTCCTCGTGAAAAGACCTTAAGATTGTTAGCAGAAATACTTAAAGACAGTAATCAAGAAATTCCTTTTGATGTTCCGGAGGTAATTTGTTTTCAGCATGCATGTAACAGATTTTGTTGTCAGTATGTCTAGGTCCTAGATGAACCTGCTTGTATACTGGAAGAGATCAATGTATTTATCCATCTTTGTTTAACTAGATAATTTTGTTTTAAAGTTGTGGTATGAAAATGGCACATATTCCACGACTTCGCCACCACCCCATGTGGACCCTTGGACTGAGAAAGAGCTGTTGAAAGCCTGCGAGCAGCAGAAGACCGGAGGTAAACCTGCCCCTGGGCCTTATTTGTAGCAGCAACATGAACATATTAGTCCAGCATGCCAGAGGTGCTCTAGGATGGATGAAAGAGAAATTTCACACATGTATATTTTTTAAATAAAAAGATATTAAAATACCTTAGCACAGTGGGAAAGTGTAGATGTCGGTCGTGTGGTGAGAATTTCTACAGATTTACTCCTCTTTTTAGCAGTGATAACGGTGTTACGACGTGTAGGACAGTTCCTTTTAGGTGTTGAGATCAGTGTGAAGTATTGATGCATGAAAAAGCATCCAGATTTCTGTACATTTTAAAGTTCTTAGGACATGAAAAGTAAAGGAAGCAGCTGGGTGTGATGGCTCATGTCTATAATCCAAGTACTATGGGAGACTGAGGCAGGAAGATGACAAGTTTGAGTCCAGTCTGGGCAACTGGTGACTTAATGAGATTCTGTCTTAAAATAAAAGATACAAAATAGGCCGGGGATCTACTCCGTGTGAAGCCGAGGGGTACCTCCAGTACCTAATAAAAGGAAGTCAGTGTAGCCAGATGTTAATAATAATTAGTAGATGTAGGTTGTGATCATAATGGAAAGTGGGGATCATATTGCTCTTGCAGGGCTTTCTGTATGTTTGAATTTTTCTTAGTAAAACCTGTTAGCATAAGTTTTTTTGAAAGCAAGAATTATGTAGTCACATGTTCCTTAATAATGGAGATCCTAAGAAATGTGTCATTGATTTCATCACTGTGCAAACATGAGTACCCCACCCTGAGAAGGCTGACCATGTGCTCCAGTGAGACCAGCAGCATTATCTAAAATGTTACATGCACATGACTGTACTTTGAAAATAACATGCTCACAGCTTTGGGGACAGATACTGTAACTTATTTTAAAACAACAAAAAAAGTGATTAGGGAATTAACCATCATGTTAGTGTTTGTGTTAAAGTGAACAAGCAATATCTCAAGGTTAAAGATTTTTTTTCCCTCCTTGTAAACTTTCCTGATGATATCTCTACCTTTATTAGGACTAGTTTAAAATTTAACCATTAAGGAATAAATGCAACAGATTTTTTTAAACCTTTTTTTTATTCTAATAGCAATAGTATGTATTCAGTAGGGGCTTTTATTCAGTAGGAAGAAAACAATGTAGTAGTTTGTAGAATTACTTAATTTCCTGACTTAACTGGAAATTTAATTAAAATTCATGTAAAATGTATGAAGTAAGTATTAGTTAAATTCTCCTTTTCAATTACCAAGAGTGTAACTTAATTTTCCGGAGTCATTTTGCCTTGCTGCATTATGCAGTCTGTCTGTCTTTGAGTCTTTCACCATGTAGCTGTTAAAGCTAAATATAAAATTAATGATCCTTGTCCATACTGTGATGAAATTTTGAGTTAGCTAAAATGAATATAAGGTTAGTGTATAATTAAAGTTTTTAAAACTCCTTATTACCTTTTTAAAAATTGTTTTTAAGTGAAAGCATTTAACTAAATACAATTATTAATTGGTTTTATTTTGTTAGTTCAGGGTTTTTAGTTTTTGTATGTCTTAGGATTCATATACATAGCATGATATAAATGCTTTGAAAATGGAAAGCTTGCTGGGCATGGTGGCTCATGCCTGTAATCGCAGCACTAGGGAGGCTGAGGCCAGAGAGTCCTTGTGATTTGGAGACCAGTCTGGGCTACAAGGTGAGCTCGAGGCAGCCTGAACTACATAGCAAAACCCTGTCTCAAAAAGAAAAAAGAAACGAAAATGGGTTGCTTGGGGCCGGGAATATAGCTCAGCAACACAGCATCTGTTTGGCAAGTGTAAGTTCCTGCATTTAATTCCTGGTACCCAAAAAAAGAAAGAAAGAAAATGGAATGCTTGTCTTAAGTTTTTAAAGATGTATTGTGAAAATTGCATCAGAAACCTATGGTGAGCAGGTTTGGTACATTACAATGGCAAAAAGTAGAAAATGACAGATAAACAAAGAGGAATTCCATTATTTATGACTTCATCAGGTATCAGATATACTCAGTGTAGTTTTTGCTTTCTGACAGTACCCTGGAACATAGTCATTTGCAAAATTGTGTGTGTGTGTGTGTGTGTGTGTGTGTGTGTGTGTGTGTGAGAAATGGAAAATAATGAACACAGCCACCCTGATTTAAACTGAATGCCACAATCTCAGAAAATAACCAATAAGAGTTCCTGGATTTATTTTGTTTAATTTTAAATATTCAAATACTACATATTAAATGTCCTCATTCAACAACTAATGAACCATTACATGTGGTTATTAGGATATAGACAATAATCACAATTTTTTTTTATAGCAGTCTCACTATATAGTTAAGGCTGGCTTTGAATTCACTCTGTAGCCCAGCCTGGCCTCAAACTTATGACCCTTTTGCCTCAGTCCCCCCCAGGTACTGGGACTGCAGGTGTGCATCACCTCATCTGGCTACGTTAACTCTTCTTGCCAGCCTTTAAAAAGTAAATATGTGAATGAGTGCAGTGGTGCATCCCTATAATCCCACCTATTCAGGAGGAAAATTGTGAGTTTGCTAACATAGGCAAAATAACAAGAAAGAGAGGAGGAAGAGAAATATATACATTGTACTGAATGAGTAT
Source organism: Dinomys branickii (assembly GCA_004027595.1). Classification (NCBI taxonomy): domain Eukaryota; kingdom Metazoa; phylum Chordata; class Mammalia; order Rodentia; family Dinomyidae; genus Dinomys; species Dinomys branickii. The sequence continues at coordinate 118,198 of PVLD010004677.1, read as the reverse complement.
TTTGCAGTCATGTATCGTGACTTAAAATAGCTATGTAGCAAAGCTATGCTGTGACTTTGTTCTTAAACTTGTGATAGATTCGTATTGGCACTTAAACTTAAAAATGGGGATAGAATTCTGTCTTGCTTGTATGTGTATTTTTATTTTTGTACTTTTTTTGCCAGTGCCCTAGAACAAACAGGTATTTACAAACAAAAACCTGGTGCAAGACACTAGGTAATTTAATGCTAAATTTAAGGTATTGTTCTTTGGAAACCTTAATATTTGATTAACTTATACCAAAACTACTGTTCACCTCCCCAGACTGTTCTCCCTCATTATAATGGAGATATAATTATTTCATACCTTACCTCTTTTCTTCCCAGTTTGGCTGGAAGAGATAAGTAAGTTTTTAATATTGCCACTCTGTTCCGTTGAGAGAATAAGCGAAACCCAGACAAGCGTAACAACTTTTGCCTATTGAGAAACCTCTGAATAGTGCATTGTGTTCTTCTGAACATCAGTGTTGTCTCTACTCCTACTTACATGTTCTGTTCCTCTCTGCACTGGGCCTTGTGTTCCTAGAAGGTCAGGTGTGGTGTTGGGTTACGGTGCGCCTCTGTTATGCTGTGTTTCTGCACCCGGGAGAGTGGATTGTAGCTCTCAGGTGGCTGCTCATAGTGACTGCAGAGTGTAGTTACTTCTCTTTTGGTAGCATCTTTTCATTCCCTGACAGTTATTGTGAACAGTGAAATAAAACTGTTAATCAGTCAAACAAATGTTGCCTAGTTTACTTGTTAGATATCTGTATATTTGAAAATTGTATGTTTTTGTATAAGTCCTGTCGTAGCCAAATAATTTGATCTCCTAATTTTAGAATTACAGGTTATATTCACTTTAATGCTATTGTGTTGAAATGTTAACCATTGAAACCACCCACTTATAGATTAAAGATTGCTTTAAAGTGAATCTCTTGCTCCCCTCAATCTAAATTATACCTCTGGTTTATTTGGACTTTAACACATTTTGCTATTTACTTTGAAACTGGCATCTTTTGACAAATTTGGAAGAGCTGTTTCTCATTTTTATTGGCATGAACATAATTCACTGACTTAAGAAAGCTAGTATGAAAAATAGTTTTAAAAAGAAATCCTTCTAGGTACCATCCATGTTGATTAAATAGCATTTTCCAAAACTGTGATTTTGAGGAGTGGTGTTAGCTGCTTGCTCAGACAGTGTCTGCCTGTGGAGTGGTAATGGTGGGTGGATATTTAAAAAAACAAAAATATTTGGCTTGGGGATTCTTTTTGGTCATTACAGAATAGTCCTGTCTAATTTTTTTCTCCTCATAGATGCATTCAGTACTTTCTTGAAGGCACAAAGGAAAAGGATCATGTTCAGCAGTGACACTTACAGAACTCTGATACACCTGCTGTTGTCGAAGGGCAGTTTCACAGAAGCGATGGAAGTGAAAGATGTGTAAGTATTAGCCTTCTTTTACCTTCCACGATAACTGTTGGCGACAATGTGAGGGTTTCTAAAGATGTTTTGTTATAGTGACAATTGGTTAGCCTCAGCTACCCATAAAAATCAGTTTAGTTTAACTTAGTTATGAGCTTTTTTAACCTAAAAATGTTTAGCTGCCAGCAGCCTTCAAAGCTGTATACATTTTACCTAAATTCATTGTTGATATTCATGTGTAGAAGAGCAAATTTTATTATGTTGTACTTGTCTGACACTGAGCTCCGTGTATCTTTCATGGAGGAGCAGCCTGATACAGAGAAGACACCAAAGGTGGGCTTCAACGAGGCTTTGATTCTTACTTGAAATAAAGAACTTCGACCTTGGGAAAACTACCTGCTATCTCTGCGCCTCAATTTTTCCTCCTTATGATGAGTTCAAAATATTATCTCTACTGAAAATTTCTTAGAGACTAAGAATGAGGTAGAGAAAAAACAGCTGTTGGGCCCGCTTGGTGTGCCTTTACTTTTTTTGCTTTTCTGCCTTTTGGTTCCGCTTTGGGGCTTTTAAAAAAAATCTGTGTGGGTGGTAATGATAGCAAGTGGCTTTTGGCCTCGGTCGGTTCCCTCTGTCAGTGGTAGCAGACCTAGGGCGTGCATGCCCTTCTTTTTTCTTTTAAGGCAGAAGATGTTCATTTTTCTAAAGTAAAACTAAGAGTTTAGCGTTCAGGTTTAATTGCAGTGTTGGCATTTTGCAATAAATAAGTGGCTTTGGAGTTGCAGTTTGGGCTGTCATGTCTGAAAGGTTCGCCACCACTCCCCTAGATGAGGAGACTTCGCTGCTTAAAACAGGAATAAAGGTTCCTTATTGTGTCTGTTGTCTGGCTCTGTCGTCTTACCCTTAAGTTACTGTTGAGTTAGCAACCGAGAAAGGCCTGAGAAGGAGTTCGAGATCGCCTCCTTGGGGACAGACATATCCTGTTGTTACTCAGTAGCTTTATGATGGGAAAGTGCAGCATTTTCCTGATGTAGTGTGAATTTTGAAATAATCTCAGCCAAGTTTTGGCCTGAAAATGTTTAAGTCATGGTACTTCTGGAATATTAAAATCCCAAACAAATTGGGTGTTTTTGCCATTCTTTCATGGCACTAGAAAGTTACATAGCATACATAGGGCTATATAGAGTTGCAGCACAGCGTGTTTGGTTGTTTGTTTGTTTGTTTGTTGCCTAATGTGTCGTGTGGACTGTTTATCAAAGTGGATGTGGTTTTAAGTCATTTGAATGTCTGAGACAGTCACGCTAAGACTATTTGAGTATTTAATGTAGTAAGTGCCTCATTTGTGTATTTACTCATGTGCTTGTTAACTTCAGAATCTAAAGAATGCAATCAATGCTGTAGAAACTTTTATATTTGACGGTGTCTTGTCTAACCACTAAGGGTGTGGTGTATTTTCTAAGACTAATTTTCTCAAAAAAATTACTATGAAACTCTATCCCATAATAATCAAGGATGTCCAGAAACATAGAAAATATGGAAAGATGGTGAGGCAGAAAAGCAGGAACATTTTGTGTTGACATTGTGGTATGATGGAACCTCAGTGTTCAGGTGTGAGTTTTGGGTTGTAGTTTGGACACTCATCTCTAAAAAGTTCACCAACAGTTCCTGGTGAAATGTTAGTTTCAGTTATATATGATGTAGTATAAGCAAAGAAGGAAAACTTGTAAAACATTTAATCCTGAAGTTAGTCACAAAGATCTGAACTACTTTTCAAAAGTACAGATCAAAATTTCTTTATGTTATAGTTGGCTTATTCAGGAAATACTCTTCCTCTGGAAGCATGAAAAGATTCCCCGTGGCCCTGCACAAAGGTTCCAATGAGCTGACCTCGGGGGGGCCCAGGAGTGGGCCTTTCTAAGCACCCAGGGGGTTCAGAAAGTGTCTTCAGACATTTTGGTTGTGCTCCCCTTTGTATGCTCCTTACCATGGCACATGTGCGCATATTATAGGGCATGGTAGAAAAGTGGAAAATGTTTATACAGTAAGATTGAAAAGCGAAGCTGTAATTGTTTCACTGCCTCCTAGAGTGTTCAGGCCGTGCATGCCTGGTATCACTGACAGCCGCTGGCCTACAGTGTTTTCTGAACTGTAATTACAGCCAGTTTCGTGCCTCACGGAATGTGGTGGAGTAGAATCTTTAAAAACGCGAAATGAGCAAACCACTTCATGTTCCTGGTAAAATGTTGATTTCAGTTGTATAGTTATGTAAGATGTAGTGTAAAACATTGGTGTAGCCTGCTCTGGGTCTTAATCTTAACTAACGTGAAGGATGCTGACCTAGAATATTGTTACAAGCATAGCCCTTGTGTTTCCCTTATATCCACTAGCTATAAAATCCAAGTTTAATCTTATTTCCTTCCCTCCTTCTCTAGATTGCCTTGAGGCTTTTTTGAAGTATGATTTACCTATGAAAAGGTGTGCATCCTGAAAAGCAAAAGATGTGCATAATGTGCACATATATGTACACCCATGAAAACGTCACTCCATCAAGGCCATGAACATGTCCTTCGCTTCCCAGAGTCTCCCCCATTTTGTCTATAGTTATTTGTGTGTGTGTGCACATGTGAGAGCTTATTCCTCCTGTCATCTACGTAGTGTAGTATTGCTAGCAATAGGCACTGTGTTGCGTAGTGCTCCGGAACATAACCTTGCATAAAGACCCTGTACCCTTCCTTTCATCGTCCTCTCCCCATCTCCCTCTATCCAGCCCCTGACGCCATCGTTTCACTCTCTGCTTCTGAGTTTCACTTTTTAGATTCCACATATAAACCAAGACTTTTCGTACGATTGAAAACACTTACTTTAGCTATGTTATCCTTCCCAGTTTATACTATAGCTGCCTTCCCCGTGTACTGCAAGATCCAAAGCCTCAGATCAGCCTAGCGACTGGAAGTGTGTCCTTTTTCTTAAGTCAGTAAAATGTATCTACCTATGTAGAATTGTAACTCAGATTAAATCTGTGTGAAGTAGATTTTAAAATAACCCTGGACTGGGAATTCATAAGTGGAAATTCGAGTTCCATTTGTTCGATTAATTGTGTTACTGGAAGTATGTCATGTATCTTTCAAAACTCATTTCCTAGTTCATGACCAGTTCTGGACAAGGTCATCTCTTTCCCCTCCAGCTCTGTATCAGTGATCAGAGTAGAAAAGAGGCCAGATAACCATATGCGTTACTTTATATAGGGGGAAGTGGGCACCTGGTATTATTTGGGGCCCTTACACAATCCATAAATAGCAGTGTGTTGTTACAATTATCTGTGTGATGCCATTTAATCTTAAGAGCACTCTTAGTTTCCTATAATTTTTTTTTTAAATGCCATCTTTGGTTTTTGCTGTCTCTAAAGTGTACAGATGCCCTTCTTTTTTTTTCTTGTCTTTTTGTGACAGAGTCTCACTATGCAGTTCAGGCTGGCGTTGAGCTCACTTGGTAGTCCAGGCTGGCCTCAAACTCATATGATTCTTCTACCTCAGCCTCCCGAGTGCTGGGATTAAAGGCATGCGCCACTATGCCTACCATGCCCTTAACTTCTAATAAGTTTCCTTATCAGTTTTACTGATGAGGTCATCAACCCTTCCAAATAAACAAACCTCAAAAGTAACAGTAACAGCTTCTTTACTTTTTCAAACTAAGAATTTACTTGCAGTGAATTGTTTCAAGGAAAGGAAACTACTTAAAGAGAAGGGAAGTGACAACTATTTCAGATCTCTGATGACTAAACATTCCTACAGAAGGTGAGAACCGAAGTATCACCCTGCTCTATCCTTTGAGGGCGGCACATTATTTTCTCTCATCCCTGCTAGCTGCTGTTTCATTCTATCTAGAAATGTTTTTGAAGGTAATATAAATTAGGAGCACAAACTGATATCCCCTGTACTTATTGGTGTTCTATAAGCAGCATCTACAGTCCATTCATTACTGTGAAATGCCTAATGTCATCTGTAGTATTATCTTTTTTGGTTACGATAAATTTTTGCAGTTGATTCTAAGTTGAAAGATGAATACCTTTTCCACTCCCTCTGCTTCTTTTCCCGTACTTTTTGGCTAGCCTCAAAAAAATTTAGAATTGTATGCTGTTCAGTCCAATAGTCACTAGCCATATGTGACTATTTAAATTATGTAAATTTAAATATAATTAGACTATATTATTCTGGTCCTCTGTAAAAGTAGTGATATATGCCTGGTGACCAACCTAGTAGGCAGCTCAGGTAAAAAAATAAATAATTTCTTTTGTGATATGAATGATTCCAGTGCAGAGGTCTTTGTCAGTAACATCTTAATAGTTTTTCTGTTCTTGCCAGTTTGGATTATATTTTGATTGATCTGTTTCTACATTTACAACATTTGAGAGTTTTTTTCTTCCAGATATTTATCTCTAGTTTCATATTTGTCATGAATAGGTAGTTTCAGGCTGGGGATCTAGCTCAGTGGAATAAGTGCCTGCCTGGCAAGCACAAGGTCCTGAGTTCAACCCCCAGTACCACAAAAAAAAAAAAAAAAAAAAAAAAAAGAATAGGTAGTTTCTTGAAATAGGAAGAAATTGTTGATAAAAGAAAAACGTTACATTTGGGGTTTTTGAAAGATTTGTGGTTCGTACCGTTCAGTTAAAAGAAATTCTGTTACCTATTTTAGAGTTTTAGATAATGTTTTTAAGTAAATGTTGCATAATAACATCTAATAATACTGACACGAGAAGTGAGTTTTTAATAGTGTCTAATTTATTTAATCATGCTACAGCTTGAGAAAGGAAATCCTTCATGTTTTGTACTTTATAGTCTCATACGTGAGTTGTTGACTTAAAACCTTCGACAGATGGGACAGAGGGAAAAAGTCAAAGTGAGCAGTGAGGACTTCGGTGGGGCTAAGAGGGTTGGTCAGTGGGATGAGAAATCCTGCATCCAGAGGCCACAGGGTGAACCCTTAAGGCTGAGAGTGACTGGGAGGCTGGGTGTTGTGTCTTTGGAGGGTCTTGCCAGGACTGAGGCGAGTGGTGCAGCAGTGACCCTGCTCCCCTGGCAGCGCGCTCACGGCAGCGCTCGTGCCGGTGGGCGGCTTGGCCCCGGGCTCCCATACGGCAGATGGCAGCAGTTGCCTTTGCTCCTTTTGACCTTCGGAGATTTCCTAATCGGGAGATGAACCTTCAGTGCATTAAGATGCTGAGATCTCATCAGAAGAGTTGTGCAAACAGAAATAATAACCAATTGTTAGGTTTTAGGCTTGTTTGTTTTCTCATCCTGTAGGTTCTAGTCAAAGTAAAGCAATTTTTTAAAGTTAGGAGTTTTGTTTCGGATTTAAAGCTGGGACAAGCTGTTGCATGACGAGTTTTAATTTTAATGTAACAACAGTTTTAGTTCTGCCAATATGTTTAAAAGCTTTAAAAACTATGTATCTAGATGACAGAAATTTGAAAATTAATCAACCAAATGATATGGCGTTGGTTAGTAATATGCTTTAGTTTATATTTAAAATATACAGTGCTGAAAATAAATGCTCATTTTTGTTGCTGGAAGAACAGTTTTACATTTGATAATTATGGTGAGTGTAGAAAAAAGAGGAAGAAGTATCCCACTTAGGATAGAGCCGAACAATGCAGGGCACGCAGTTATTTTAGTCATCTAATATGTCAGCGTTCAAGAATCTGAACCGATTGTTTAAAAAAAATCTTGTACTTTGTTTCTTTTGTTGCTCATTTCCAACTTTGTCATCTGTCAGAATGCAAAAAAAAATTATCCTTCTATAACCATTGACAGGATAACACAAAAGCTGTCTCCAGGTCGATATTTTGCAGCAATATTTTTAACATACGAACAGTAGTTTTTATAATTTCACCTTGGTGCTCAACCATTTATTATCGTATCAGAAGCATGTCAGTAATTCCTTTCTAAATGTCTGCTTCTTTTAGCGCGGAGACCCGCATCAAGGGCTTCACACTGAACGATGCTGCCAACAGCAGCCTCATCATAACGCAAGTTAGGCGGGATTATTTGAAAGGTATGTCACAATGCTTGACCTTTACGTCACATTAATGCCTCTGCAGATTTTTCTTGTAACGCCCTTCGAATACTTGGATAAAGGAGTCCATTTAGCAAATTACCTGCTTATCAAGAGCCTTTTGTGGTAGCTGAGAGACGTAAATTACTGTACATGCATTTATAATACAGCTTGAATATGAATGTACTTGTCATTTGACCACTTAGTCCAGTTTCCATTCCATTTAACACAAGATGGGTTTTCTTAAGATGAAGCACAGCTCTTCAGACATGCAAAATTTGTGTTCCAGGACGAGAGAAAGTACAGGCTTTCAAGTGCGTTAAAATTCACAGCACAAGTCATTTTGCTTTGGAAATTAACATACTTTCGAACATCTGAAACAATTCCCAGCAGTTGTTTCTTGCATATTGTGTTGGGTTGTATATGAGGTAGCAAATGTGTTAAATTGAGTGTTAAATGTGTGAGATTGTGCACCAAATGATTATAATATTGATTTTTAAAACTTAATCTAATACTTTTTTAATAGTTCATAATACCTACAGCAATAAAATATAGTTTAGAGTTTTTAAATGCATAGAACGGTAACACCAGAATGAGGTGGAGAGGACTTTGGGAGCCCAGTTGGGATGGGGCTTGGTGGTTTGATGGAAGGTGTTTATCCGTTTGCCTAGTGGGATGGAGTTGGATTTGGAGGTCTTGTGAATGAGCTCCCAAGGGGGACAATAAAAACTCTCTTTAGATAAGAAGCTTTTCACATTTTCGCATTTTCGCATTTGAATTTTAGCCAATATGGTTAACACCACAGTTTTACTAATACAACAAAACCCATTTAGTATATGGCTGGAGGAAAAGCTCTTTAACACTTAAATCTGTTCCTTAGCTTCTTGCCCTCCTGTAATGTTTTTTCCTTGCTTGCATGTTTGTAAAATAATTTCACATCTCTGAGAAAAAGTTGTGCTAATTGTACAGCCTTGGTGTTGCTTGTGATACCTAGACATGCTGGTCCTCAGTGGTCTCCGTAACTGTCCTGGACCGAACGTGTCGGTGCTGATTCCCCCTCTGCCGCATTCCCACCTTGCTCTTCCTCAGGCAAGGCTGGCCATGGAGACATCCCTTTGGGCAGCCCTGACTCATAATTGAATGGTGTGGGGCTTATTATTAAACTTTGTTAAGCTTTTTTTTCATGTCAAGATGATAAATAAATTTTAAGATACTGAAGAGTTAAACTTGCTACTCATCAATAAGCTCATTGTGGTAAATATCTTATGTTTCTATAGATAAAGAGAACAAAGCACTTTTTAATTTTAATGTCAGGGGTTCATGTCGATCTGAACCTCACTCATGTTTTATTTTGACCACTGTCCTGTGCTTGTACAAAAGTGCCCGTGAAAACGACAGGCAAGCGCACAAAGGTAGTCCCCATCTGCTCTGCTCCACCGCTCAGCTCCGGCGGGTCGTTGTGGAGGACAGGCGTGGGCGCGCAGCGCTCCCTCTGTAGCCCCCACCCAGCCCCAGTGCCCAGTCTCCCCCAGACTCCTCCGTCCGCAGGAGCGAGGAAGTCATCCACGAGGGTGAGAAGGCCGTTGTCCTACACTTGATCTTAGCCAAAAGGCCGAGAAGCGATAGGCTGTTGTCCTGTCCTTGTTTCCAAACGTTTTGCTCCATGGGTGTTGAAAGTTCAGAGCTGTATAATTGCTTTCCGTTCTGTGCCTTTCTCTCTCCAGGTTTCTTTTCATCAACCCCATCTAAGACAGTAAGAAAACAATAATGTCAAATGTATCTCCATGTAAATTTATAAATCGACCGAATAGCTCATGTGTGCTTAGCACCTTTGCAGTATACTCAGTGTCACTGTGAGTTACTGAGTAAATGTTGGAATTGGATGATAGTGGGAAGAGAGAGAGAGAGAGAGAGAGAGAGAGAGAGAGAGAGAGAGTGTGTGTCTTTTAGGTCATTATCTATGCTGACAAATTCTGTGTAAAATATGATTTAGGTCATAAGTTCTCATGCTCCCTCTGGACAGCAGAAACTGCCTGCTCCCCCCACTCTCATGTACCCGTAGATGCAGCCTCTGGGGTGGTTGGAGTCCGGTTGGCACCTAGCAGTATGACTGACCTCAGGAAACATTAACTCCCTGTCCTAGTGTCTATCTGTAAAAATGAGTACTTACCTCTATAGGGTGGTTTTGAATATAAATTCATAGTACTAGGACTGGTATTTAATAAATGCTTAACAAATACAATAAAATGCTCAATAGATTCCAGTTACTGTCATTATATTTTTGTTATTTTGATCCCCTGGTGGGAAGATTTTTCCTAACATTAGTAGTTAAGATACTGAACACATTTTATCTGTATATAACTTCGAGTTAATAAGACATTATCAAGCTTGTTTTCTATAGGTTATATTTTTAAAATATTAGAACACCTTTTTGTTTCCTGTATGTGAATGTATATTTATAAAATTTTATTGAATATGCTTTTTAAGTGGCCTATGTGCCCTATTTGAGAATTGTTGGCTTAGGTTATTTATAGATTTGGAGTAATAATAGTTTATTCAGTAATAAAGATTAAATTCATCATGTCTTTTACTATATTGTTTTTATAGACTGTTTAATTATTACCCTTTCTCATTCTCCTGTGAAAGATAAGCTGTTCTTATTCAGAAAGCTGCTTGGAGAGTCTGAGTTTTGTCTCGGTTACACTGCTGTAATTGCCGTGAAGCTGTGACGTTTTCTCTTTGGTAGTGCTGCTGCGGTGCTTGTTATGCCAAGTGTTACTGTGCCCCCTCCAGTCTCCTGCTCTTGTAAACAAATATTATTTGCTATAACCATAAGAATTGAGTAAGCTTTATTTTCTTTAAAAATTAAACACAAGAAATTACCTATAAGGTAACTTTTAATGTAAAATAAAGCCATTAGTGTGCAAATTGAATTTTCCAGTTTTGCTGCTGCAAAGTGATAAATCCTATTTGGACCAGAGAGAGATATTTTCCAGAAAAAAAATCTCAGAAGTATTAAAAGTCTTTTTTATAATCACATAATCTTTGAGTTAATAAAATTTAGGAAAGTGTAAATCTGTCTAAAGGTCACATATTTTTGGAAGCTCTTTAATTTTTAAAATTCTTCCTTATTTGTACTTCCTTATTTGTACTTCATGTAATCTATGAACATTATTGAAATTAGTCATGAAAAACTGTTACCCCCCCCCCCCCAGTGGAACTCAGGTTGCCAGTTCAGTCACACTTGTGTTCTTGTCATGACGTAAGTTTCAGTGGTCTCCAATACTTTATAGACAGACAAGATTCCTTATAAAGTATTAATATTTTCTGTAATCTAGAATAAATTATTTATAGCTTGCTTTTTTTTTATACAGCCATTTGTTGCTCAGATTTAAAAGCTGGTTTTCAAAATGCATTAAAGTCAACATGGATCAAATAAGGAAAACTATACCCTTTGCTCTTCTATTTCAGAGGCTCTAACAACTCTGAAAACAGCCCTGGATCAGGACCAGATTCCTTCCAGGCATGCGGTGACCCGCCTTATCCAAACCTGTGCCTCTAAGGGTGATGTACAAAGTATAGAGGCAGTTCAGAAGATGGTCAGGGGACATGATTCAATTGGGCTGTCAAGTATGGTTTTTATTAATAACATTGCTTTGGCACAAATAAAGAAGTAAGTATCTCAGTGCTTTTTTCAATGAACATTATGTCAGCTCTCCCTTTTAAAAACTTTCTTTAGTGCCTTTGGAAGCCATGTCCACGTAGATTTCATTGCAGACCATTGCTGGTGATTATTTCCTATTATGAATGATTCATATGTTGAAAATATTTTATATTTAAATTAAATCTTAGAATAAACGTTTATCAGATTCATAAAACTTCACAATTGCTAACTTCCCTTGCGTGTGTACGTATCCATATTTGTGTGTGTGCGTGCATGTGAGTATGTATGCATGCCATAACCCTTGTCAGAACACTTCTTTACAGAAGTGAAAATGATTTCATTTGTCAGCAATACTTGAGAGTGACACTCTACAGGCATACTGTGAAATGGAAGGCTCAGCAAACTTGTCAAAGTTGTGCGTGTCTGTGGTTAGGGATCTAGCTGATATATACGTAGAGCATGTGTGTAGCACAAATAAGGCCCCTTGGTTCCATCCCTAGCACACACAAAACTTGTTTCTGGACTCCTCGCCCACCCACCTTGTCAGCACACACCCCCACACGATTAGACTGGTTTTCCACACCACCATCCCTAGATTCTTTGTGGGGACTTATCACTGAAGAGGACATAATTCTTTTGTTAACCTCACTAGCAAAGTACTTTGCTCAAGTTCAAGACCCATAGGGATAATAGGAATTGACACTCTAAAAAGCCTTTGGGGGGAAATGTTCTTCAGTTGTTAATCTTGTCACATATGTTTGATGTTTAAACGGTTTTTCATTTGTTCCTATTCCTTTTTTTTGGGTCAGTACTGGGGATCGAACTCAGGATCTTCACTTGCCAGGCAGGCGCTTATTCCACTGAGCTACATCCCCAGCCCTGTTCCTATTCCTTTAAGCCCCCAAACAGTTGTATTTTGTTTTTACTCTTTAAAATGATTTCCTTAAATAGAACTTCAGACTGTCAGAACTTCTAATAGGAAGATGCAATTCTTTTAAGTGAGAAGATCAAGGGCATTCTAGTAGAAGCTGAATGAATTTTACAAAACTATATACTGTAAACACTTCACGAAGAACATGTTTATATTCACTATTAAATAAAGAATTGAAATCCGTAAGAAAAATGTATCAGGATGTTCACTTAAAGTTAGAGAATTCTTATTTCTCATACACTAATTTAAGCATAAAATCAGTTATTTGGACTTGAGTGTCATAGTATAAAATATCAATTACAAGTTATCTTAACTAAAAATATATGAAATTATTTTTCATAATTTTCTCGGTAGCCATACAACTGATTGTTTTAGCACAAAGATACTGTTTTTGAGAATTTCAGTATATTTTCCAAATGTATACTAGCTTACAAAAAGAAATTTATGTGACTATGAGTTAGAGACATGAAAATACACCAGCTGAAGACATGACCATCTTTATGTTCTATTTTTTTTTCTTTTTTTTTTTTGGCATCAGAAATCGAACTCAGGACCTTGCGCTTGCCAGGCAGGTGCTTGTGCCACTGAGCTACATCCCTGGCCCCAAACATGACCATCTTTAAAAGCTGTAATATATTGTCTTTAGGGACCAGTTATAGATTATAAAGCCAGAATTATAGCACTTACACAGATTGCCATTTTATATCCAAAGAAGTACAAAATCAAATATTTCAGATAAAGTTATCCTGGTTAATATTTTATATATATAACTTCGATCTTATCTCCAGAGCAATATTTTATTTTTTTTTCTTTTTAGAACAATGTTTTAAAATATTCAACTAAGATAAGCAACTACTGTAGCATGACCTGCTCAGTGATTGCTTTTGCTACCTGAACGTGATTGTTATGCAGTGTTTTCTTATGTCTTGTTAATTGTAAATATATTACTGTTTTCCCTAAAATAATGTACATGAGTGGATCTAAAAGTAAGTTCTTATACTAAAACTGGCTGCAAATTAAAAGCAGTTTTTAAAAATAATTTATTTTGCTTGCTTTTTAGCGATAACATAGATGTTGCCATAGAAAACATTGAGAACATGCTTACTTCAGGGAACCCACCCGTAGAACCTCAGTACTTTGACTTGTCGTACTTATTCAGAAGAGCAATAGAGGAGCACATGGAGACAGCAGTTGAAAAATGTAAGTTGGTTGTTCAGTTAACGCAGAAATACACTTGTTCTCTGGTGAAACTTGACCAAATTTCTTCAATGGATAAATCGTACCACTGTTTTAACGAGGTTTTTCTTACCTGTCATTTTCCAGTAAGCATCATGGCAGAGAGATTGGCCAATCAGTTTTCAGTTTACAAACCAGTCACTGATCTTTTCCTTCAGCTTGTGGATTCAGGCAAGGTGGATGCTGCCAGAGCCCTTCTACAGGTAACGACTCAGCAGTGGTGCTTGTAGTTAGGAGAAGCAGCTCAGAAATGACCACACGTGCTTGTGTGGGCAACTCCAGAAGTCGGGCGCAGTACTGCTGACCTCCTTGAATTCTGTGTGAATCATCGCTGCGTGACAGGGAGCCAGATTTCAGGTTGTCGTTGGCCAGTGTTACAGATGCCCAATGGGATGAGAAATGTCCTTACAACTTCAGAAGGGGTCAAGGATAGGCGGGGATGAATGTTGCTGAAATGGTTTTAAAAACAAATGTTTCCCTACAGGTAGGCAATGCAAAACAACAGTTGCTTTGATTTTTCTGTCTTAATTTCTCTAATGCTCTACATAGTGTGCATCACCATGGCAACGTGGTTTACTAGTAAAAAGCAGGAAGTGCTTGCTCTCCGGGTGCAGCTCCTCACTGACTGCTTCAGCGTCCTCAGGGCCTTATTCAAGGGTGCCTAAGGGTCGATTTTGCTTTCTGTTCACTTGTGTGGCACAACACATTAAATGACAAATGCCGCACTCTCAGTTAAATTAGCAGTCTTCAGGGAGGGAGACAACCGCATTCATACCACTGAACAGAACTAACTAGAAAGCGGCACCAAGTGCGGCAGAGCAGGAGCTGCCGCCGGCAGTGTACACAAACAGGCGCCGCCGGGGGCCCCTTCCCAGCGGGCGGCTGTCAGACAGTCGCTGTGATACCGCCGGCGGCTGTGTTTGTGTAGACTCCCTGTGTCAGGTTGAGGCCTGAGACCAGTTTCTGATAGTAAATAGTATTATATTCACTTACATTTCTACCAGCTGCGCGTTATCTCAAGTAGGAGATAGGGAAGGTGAAACTGTACCCACGTGCTTGAGCTCCAGTTTTGATTCTTAAAGTCCATCTAGACTGACAGAATCCAAACCACTTTTAAAGGAAATGGCTGAAATGTTTCCTTGGAGTTAGCAGTTACAAATTTTAAAAATGTAAATTGGCACTGATTCTGAGGCTTTTACTTTTGTTCATGGGTATAGAGGAATTCCAGTTCATTGTGAAGTTCCGTGTTTGATTTGGTGCATTTACCAACACCCCCTTCCTTTTTTAAGGACAAAGCAGTGTGTAATAGGGATTTCAGGAGCAGTTTGTTGTTGAATCTTGCTGCCTTTAGTGTTAAAAAATTCTGTCTTGATCTAACTCGTTTTATCTTCGTGTATAAGCAGTGAGAGTATTTATTCAGCTTTAATATACTCTTTCTGACAGCTTTCCTAGACTGTGACACTTGACTTCCCCTTGCAACTTACTCTGAGCCATAATCTTGAGAGCGCATAGACGGCATAGCCAGGGCCAAGCCAGGAGGTAGCCAGGCTCTGGTCTGGTGCCCTAACCCAAGGCCTCGTGGTGACAGCTGAGTGTACTGCTACAACAGCTGTCTGTTTGCTTATGTCCCGTCATTCAGCTCAAGTTCTGGGTGATAAGCCCTTTGCTCACCCTGCACCTGCCTGTCAAGCAGTAAAGAGTTACTCCCGCTTTAGCATAGAGCAGTTTCTTCACAGATATTGAAAACATCAGTTTATAATGTAAATGTTCTGTGTGCCCCTAAAAGTTCTTTTTGTACTCCTCGTTTTAGTATTGACAGTGTTTTAGAGCTTTGAAAGAGCAGTGTGCTTTTAGAAACTTAAAGAGAATGACACCTATGATGAGTGTAAACTAAAATATTGTCTTGCCATATTTGATTTGACTATAGCACCCAGGATTGGATAGACACTTGATTTATCTGGTCTGTCATATAAACTTTTTTTTTTAGTTTAACTTTTGTCTCTTTCTCAAGCATTGGCTGTCTGTTGCAATGAAAGCCTTTTATAAAATAGAGAGATTGAAATCAGTCCTTTTGTATGCATAAGTGTAGGTAATTATACTTTAAAGAGAACTTGCTTTGTACATTTTAATTTTTATAAAGAAACGAGCAGTTATCTCCCTGACACCTTATTAAATGTATAATTAACCTTATGATCCCTAGCTCACTTGTGAATGCTTGGCAGTATAATTGGAGAGGAATAGTGTTTCTTTTTTTCCTTTCTTTGCAGTCTTAAATCTTGTTCTGTGGTTGTTGAAGCATTGGTTTAATTTTTCCCTTTTCTTTTTAAACAAACTTTACACTTGCAATGCCAAGGCAACATTCACCATGCCTGGCACAGCTTGTACTTGTTTTTTGCTTTTTCTTTTTTTTTTTTTTTCTTGCCTTAAAAAATATGGTTGACTATTAGGCTTTCCTGGTGGTAATGACACACTATTATAATATTGTGAACTTCCTTAATTGAAAATACTCACCTTGGTCTGCTTATTTATCAAAAACGTTACTTACTGAATAATTTAATTTTTAGAGAAGTGGTGCAATTGCTGAACAAACCCAAATTCTGTTGGTGTTCTGTATTAGGAGTGCTCAGAAACAAGGAAAGGTACGTATATTACTTGTAAACAAATCAAAGACAGTCTTTTTCCATGGTTTAACATTAGAGCTTGTTGGTTCAGGATCTTAAACAAAGCACCATCAAGACTGTTAATTTTTAGGCTGTTCAGGCAGTCAGTTATGACTCCTTAGTTGTAATAAAACACATGGGTTTAAGTCACCTTGGTGCATTTAATAAGGCAGAAACAGTGCGGAAGGAAACTAACCGCTGCAGGTGTGTCCCATTGGATGGCCACTTTTGACCATTTCTCAGCTAGAAGCCATCACAGCCCAGTGAGCCATTCAGCTGTTAAATTGATGTGGTCTACCAAACTAACGTTCTTTGTGGTATGCTTTATCTTATCTGTACTGTAGAAGGGGTGTGCAAATATGTGTAACATAATGTGTTTTTGATGTTTAAAAAAATAAAACCATAGTGCCAAAAATTATCTTAGATCTACTTTTACCTGTTGAGCTTCAGGAACTTCCTGCTGAATTTATTTGGGTACTTGATAAAATTTCAGACTGAATACAAGTTGTAGTTTTTGTTGTAGGTGCAACTACTTAAACAGCTCACCTAAGACAGAGAGGTCTGGTTTTCCTTTTTTTCCATATACTTCCCCTTCCTGTACACATACTTTTAAAATATATAACCTAATCACACTTTTTAGTCTGAGTCATGTATTTATATACAACAATGTTTAGAAAATACTTAGTTGTGTGTTCTTCAGAGAGATTCCTTTCAAGTTTTTAAAAGGAACAAGAGTCTGTGCTAGGGTGCGGATTGTGACATGCTCAGTGGTAGAGTTTCGGCTTAGTAGGTATGAGGCCCTGGGTTCCATCCCTAGCATGACAAGGAAAAAAAAGTATAAGGATCTACAAAGCACTCGTAGGCCAAGTCTGGGGACACACATCTGTAATCCAGCACTCTGGGAGTCTGAGGCAATAGGGTTGTGAGTTCGAGGCCAGTTTAGGCTGTGTAGCAGGTTCAAGGCCAGCCTAGACTATCTAGTAAGACCGTTTCCAAAAAAAGGACAGCTGGATGAATCAGTAGATCAGGCAAGCACTTGTCAGTCTGTATGTGGTGCCGTGCCAGGTCGTTACTGCTCAGGTACAGAGATGGACAAGAAGTGTACAGTGACTGCATCTGCTTAGTACCTTACATACAGGAAACTTCAGAATGTAGTAAGAAGTCTGGAGAAGATACAGGCCTCAATGTGGGCTCACTGAAAATACATGCTACAAAGGGAATTAGGATTTTTAAAATACTAGTTACAATGTCCTGTTATTTGACAGTAGAATAATTAAGCCAGATTTAGCCTCTTGTGAGATGGCACCACAGTCTAAATGCATGTAAAATTCATCCTCAATTTGTTCCACAAAGTGTCTGAAATACTATTGATAGGTTACTCATTAGAGTAAGATGCTTGTGGATTCTCTGCAGTGACTAAGACCACAGATGTAGCTACATACCCTAACACGGTTCAAATAAAAATTCCACTGAGATCCTACAGATGGCTCTTTTTATGTACCAAACAGAGAAAACTCTAGAATATTTGACTGAATTCTTCACATAAAAAAATTGTGGCATCTCAAAATATAGCTGGTATCTCTTATACCCTTGGGTGTCTTACAACTTTTGGGCTTGGTTCCTAGTGAATAAAAGAAGCAGTCCTTAGATATTTAGAAACATTATCCTGAAATAATGTTTAAATATTTTAGAAAATCTTGATAGAAATGTAAACAGAATTCCTTCATTTGAAAAATGCTGATTTCTCTCAGGTGTAAATTGTCTAGGTTTTCTGATGTATACTATGTACTTACTAGTGGCCCGTTTTGCTATTCTGAGTCTGGCAACGTTACCTGTGTTTTTAATTTCCTAGGCGTCAGTTCTGAAATCTCTGTTTGAATTGATTCCTGAATTACAAGACAGGGAAGAAGCGTACACGTCCATCATGAAAACCTATGGTAATTTAATTTTAATTGATGTGATGTAAACTTCGGTAGTATAGTCAACTAAGTCTTTACTCAAAGGCAGTAATTATAAATATCAGACAATTATGGATGTAAATTATTTACTTAGCCCTAGAATATGTTTGAAGCTGTGTGGAAATTATAATATTCATATAACTAACACTGAACAGTATCACTGAGCATCTTCAGGGCAACCCAGATGTGGTGAGCAGGACCAGGTCACTGACCTGACCTGATGCACTGGAAACCAGTCCGCCTCCTCGGGGCCCGCACCTGAAAGGCAGCAAGAAGGCGCCTGGCCCGTCGAGACTGGCATCTGCCTTGCCACCCTTCTCACCCAGTGCCCACGGTTCACCCAGGTCCCAGGGGAAATTGCAGTCTTTTAGCCAATTGGTCCCTCTTTGCCAGAAATCACAATGAGAGGGAACTAATCTAATGTTTCCTCGTTGCTCAAGATAAATGTTATCATTTCTATATGGTGATCATTTTGCCATCTGCTAATGGATGTAGTACATAAAGAATTGATTTTATTTTTGGCAAGACAAGAGACTCAGCAGTCAGAATTAGTAAATTGGTTCTTCCTTTTTCTACCCTTGTTGAGGAGACTGTATCTTTATTTGAAAATAAAAGTATAGCCCGGCATGGTGGCACACACCTATAATCCCAGCACTAGGGAGGCTGAGACAGGAGGGTCACTGTGCGTCCGAAGCCAGTCTGGTCTACATAGCAAGACCCTCACAAAAAAAAAAGGTTTGATCGTTAACCTCCTCAGCTTTCCGGTAACTAACATGAAATAAGTCAAATGCATAAGCACTTATATGCTACTACTAAAATATACAGGAAGGAGAGAAAGATACTAGAGTTTCCTGAGGCAGCTTCTTAGAAAGTGGAGCCTGAACGCTTGATAATAGTAGGGAAGGATTCAGCAGGCTGTTTGGGAGGGGAGCAGGGGATTTGTACAGAGGAAGGTGACTTTAGCTAAACTCAGGTGGTCTGGTCCCACCCAGCAGGGGCTGCTGTCGTTCACCTGGCCCCTGTTTAGGGAGCTCCCGGGTGGGGTGAGGACTTTAGTTTATGGCCACTGTGACTATCACGGGTCTTCAAAACTGTGTCGTAACCAGTGTGCCCGATGTCGTTAACACTGTTCTAAAGGCCTTTGCCTGCCGTTTTCCTCCTGCTCCGCGGGGGTGTGGGGGTGCAGAGAACGGGCAGAGGCCTGAGGACATGTGAGGACTGTGAATGTGGCCCCAGCGACCCATTTGCCTTGGGATAAAGAGAACCAGGAGATCGGAGCGAGTAGGTGGTTCTGGTGCGAAGAGAAAGGTAGGGCATGTTTACCTGCGGTTAATGTGGTTTTGTTCTTTAACTTGGTCAGCTTTGGACAGTGATGTATCATCTGCTAAAATGCTGTATGAATACGTGACTGCAAAGAACATGAAATTGAATAACCTGTTTCTAAAGCGTTACGCACTTTTGCTGAAGAAAGCTGGAGAATCCGTTCCTTTCCCTGAGCCTCCTGTGAGTAGTTCTTAATTAAGAGGAGAAAAGGCCTCCACTGAGTTATGTACGCCTCAGGAATGTACAGAAAATAAGTTGAATACTTCATTACACGAGCATTAGGTGTCGGGGAGGAGCTGCCTGGGAGGGCTTGAGGGCGGCACCACGGCGGCCTTGGCTGTGGCTGGGGGAGAGCACAGCCCCCTTGGGCTGAGGCCCACGGCAGCTCTGCGCAGACCTTCGTGTGGGGCTGAGTTTACTCGCTGTCCTTGGGCAGTGCTCATCATTTCCTCTTGGGAGAGGATTTTGTGGCCCCGTATTTTAGTAGCCAAGCTGTTTTTTTTTTTTTTTGGTACTGGGAATTGAACTTAGGAACTTGAGCTTGTGAGGCAGGCGCTGTGCTGCTGAGCTGTGTCCCTAGCTACACATTCATTTTAAATAAGTTGGTTTTATTTCTTCATGATGTAGGAAATCTGGTTCACTTTAGTAAGAGAGGGCGCATGTGTGGAATTCCATTGCACTGTGTCGGTGAACTGAAAGTCGTTAGGCTGTATTCAGTTCAGGCCCCTCAGTGTCCTCTGTCCTGTCCCGTGGAGCGTGAATACCTGCACACAGAAATGCGCGTGAGGCCCCTGGTGCCGGTGCCAGCGCCTGCGCGCAGGCTGCTCAAGGGCCTCACAGTCTTGCCTGCCAGTTCACAGTGCTTTGTGATTGTAAAGTTTTGGGCCGTCACAACTTGCTGGTTTCTCAATAGCTGTTTTTATTTCTTTTTTCCCTCAATAGGAAAGCTTTTCATTTTATGTAAATGAACTAAAGGAATCAAAGGAAACCCCTTCCTGAAGTAAGCTGCGGCTGCCTGGTTTTTTGTGTATTTGTTCTCCTGTGTCTAAATGTTACTTTTAAGATGTGTTTGAGAGGAAAAAATAAAGAGAAAATTACTTTAGTGACGTATTTTTTATCTGTAAAGTACAATGTCATGTTCAACCCTCATTGATAGTAACTGTATACTTACTGGGCTTTTTTTTTTGGCTGCAACATAAAGCGTTGTCTTTAAGGCTCCTCGTGCATGTGAGGCCATAATTTTTCAAAGGTCCTCTCCCATTTGAATCTTCAGTTTCCCTGTTCTGTTTCATTTCTTATTTTCAGAAAAAGGCTCTTCCTGTAAGATATGCTTATTAGTTTTATTTACCTGAAAAATTTTGGAGTTGGATAAAAAGATATTCAGTGGGTTTTCTAGTGCTTAGTGTTATAACAGGCTCTTACGTATGTGAAGTCCCGAGTTGCTGTCGTCATTTTTCAGCGAGAAGCAGAGACCTGGAAGTCAGCCCTGGCCCTTGGTCAGGGTGCCGTTTGCCACTTTGCAGCCTGCTTTCCCTTCTGCCACAGTGACTTTGAGCTTTTGAAATCTCAGTCCTGGCTCAGACTTCTCATGAAATACAACAGTGTGTTTCCTTTCATTTTGGCTTCATGATTTTGTCACAAACTACCCTCTAAGCCAGGCCTGTTACTTTAGACTCGTACCTGTAAATATGTGGCTTCATATGTGAAGCAGTAAATCTTGATTTATAATCAGCTTAAATAAAAGTCCCATACTGGCCCTCATGCTTGCTAGTATCTGCATGGTAAAGTAGTTACTTTTGAAAAATTAAGATAGATGGTCAAGGCAGGTTACAACTGACCGGGGACATAGCTCAGTGGCGTAATGCTTGCCTGGCGAGCCTGAGGTCGTGAGTTCAATTCCTAGCACCAAAAAAGAAAAAGCAGTTTACCATGACCAAGGCGTCTTCATGTGGCCCATTGACCTGTGTGGAGATGTTGAGAGTAGCTTCTTCGGCAACTCCCCTCACTGAGACGCCTGCCTCATCCATTGGGATTTGGAACTGCCTGGCCGTGTGGGTTTCAGAGCTGCTTGGCTCCCTACTTTGCTCAGAGCAGTGTGCCTGCTGCCGTGTGCTGAGGGGCCAGCACCCTGCAGCCTGTGCCCGCCCACAGGTGGACAGGGAAGGTTGACAGGGCAGCCAAGTCGTGTGTGTCACAGAACGAGCGGGGTCTTCAGCACCACACTGTCCTGTGCGTCACTTCTGAGGAGGCAAGAGGCTGCCCCCAAGCTGATCCCCAGCCTCGAGGACATTCTGGAGCATCTTTGATGAAGCAGTTCTTCTGAGCTGCATTTCCAGACCTTTTCATATACATGTATATGTACGTGTATATATTTTATTTTAAGATAAGGTCTTGCGGGGTTACCCATTTGCTTAGACTGGGTTTGAACTTGTGATCTTTCTGCCTCAGCCTCCCAGACTGCCGGAATTATAGGCATGCACCACAATGCCTGACAGAATTCCGAATGGCAGGTGTATGTGTTTATAAGGACCCTAGTCAGTACTCTGTAGCACTGTATTGGTTTCTGTTTTGAATGTAAGTAGATAAAGTGTAATAATTATAATTCTAGGAAGGCTTATGAGAGTTTTTAAAACATCTAATAGCTACGTTGAAATAAATAGAACCGTAGTGTAAATAATTACAGCAGATCAGTGTATTACACTCAAACTATATGCAAATAGCAAATTAAAAAGTAAATGTGTCATTGCAGAACTTTAGGAAAGTACAATATTTTATATATAAGTATTTGTTGGTGTATTGGAGTGCAGTGTAAATGTGAATTGCTTTAAATAAAGTGTCCTCCAAGTACCACTGGACTGCTGCGTTTTATCACAATTTCACAGCTGCTCAGACCCATTTCAAAGGACTTCAGCCTTAAGCATTTAAATTATAGTCAGAATTGCCTTACTAATATCACTGTCATCTGTTTTATGAACAAGCAAGCATTTGCGATCTCTAAAGGACAGAGTTGGCGAGACTTAGAAGGTAAGAGTTTGGCTGTGTAGGAAATCACTCAAAATGAAGGGGGTTTGACAGAGAGCACTCTGAAGCGGCTCTGAGCAGGATTTAACATTAACCAATTGGGTTTTCATATTTATTTGGGAGTTGTCCGAAGCTTAGGCACCTTGTCTGCAGATGACCAGTGACTCGGAGAGGTTCACTTACTGTGTACTGTGAATCAGCTGCCCATCTGCAGACAAGGTGCCTAAGACTCGGACAACTCCCAAGTAAATGTGAAAAGCCAGTTGGTTAATATTAAATCCTGCTCAGAGCCACTTTTAGTGGTCCCCAACCGGGGTTTTCTCTGCACGCGGTGTCGGTGCGTTTTCCAACTGCATAGCTAGCTGAGATCCGTGCTCTTCGTACACAGGGCCTGCATTACACACAAACACACCGCCCCCCCCCCGGAGAGCTGTGAGCTCACACCTGTTGCTCTCTGATGGCTTCTACTTCTGTAAGGAAACAAAAAGAGAGCATTCCGGCTTAAAATCACTTTATCCAACAAAAACTCAAAACTGGAACCTAAACTGTAAAGATACTCCTCAATAATAAGAAATCTTTCACATGAAAAGAAGTACCAGTTCCCAGCCTCCTACGCTGTAAGGACAGTTTCTCCCGCGTACTTCAGTACCTGGTCCCCAGTGTCATCGCGGGGTCTGTGAGTTCCAGTGAATTACTAAGCCGGCTTCATGTTGCACGCTGTTCTCAGTACAATTTCTCAAATCTGCAGCGTATACTCTGTACACTTTCTCGTGTCTTTTGAGCACAATTTTCATTTAATACTTGTCTTTCTGAAAAACCAGTATTTGTAATTTCTGCATGTCAGCAAAATTCCTCGAGCATCATAGCAGCAGGGGTATGAAATCATGGTAATTTATTGCTCCGCAGTTACACAGTTGTGGAGAGTTTCCGTTAGAAATGCAGCCTGCTTTCAGGCTTGTGGACTTTACAAAGCCCACGTTATGCTCCTTAGAACAGTAAAGGAAGTGGCTGCGTTAGCAAACTGCAGACAGGCACTTACCTTTGCCATTTTTTGCATGAAGAAAAGAAACTAGATCTAGGTTGCGTAGAAGCACTTCACCAACTCTGGACTTCCTGCTCTGCACCTTTTCGGACAGTGCAGGGCTGCCGGGACTGTGCCCAAGCATTCTCTGGGAGAATATCTCTGTGGGTCCCGCGTCCTGAGCATGTGCTGTGGACGTCTCTTCCTTCCCTCTCTCCCTCCTTTCCTTCCTTCCTTTCTCTCTCATTTAGTTTTGCTTTTTTGAGACAAGGTCTTGCTGCATAATTCAGGCTGAACTTGGCTCACTCTATCCCAGGCTGACCTTGAACTTGGATCCTTCTGAGTGTGGAGATTACAGGCATACACCACCGTGCCCAGAGAGAGTCACCGTTCTTGAGATCTGTGTTTTTCTCCCTGAGCTCTCCTAATTACAACTGCCAGTCTTGGGCAAGGGCCCGGGGAACCTCACCGGGTGACCAGTGGGCAAGACCCCACCTGCAATCCTGTTCTCTCCGAGGTGTGTTGAGCATCAGTGGTTCCCTCCCTGTTGCCTCTAGGAGTTGAGGCCCAAGAGGTCCTTCAAGTCCCGAGTGCCCACATGGAAACATTTTCACCAGGGCCAATGGATTATGATCTAAAACCGGCGGAACTGAACCACAGTAAACCTTTTCTCTGTATAAGCTGATTGCCTAAGTACTTACACAGTTGGGAGCTTCTCACTATTGATTGTCTTGGTATTGTCAGGAGCCCTTGAAAATGTGTGAGGAAAGAGTCTCAGTCTGAGCCTAAGCTTGTTGCAAGGGTTCTGTGCTACAGTGGAATTAACAAAAGTAAAGAGGCTTCTCTTTCTTTTATATAAACAAGCAGTGGTGGTTTTCTTTAGCAGTTTGGGAAAACAACAAGCCTTCCGATTTTACAAAAGAACAAGACAACCGTAGGATAAACGAGCGCTCTTACCTAGGAAGTGGAGAAGCCTCACTGTTGGTATGTGTTAAAAACCTCAAGCCACTGCTTAAACATTGTCTTAATTATTAGCTGCTGAACCACATACGCTGCGGCTCCCAGCTCCCAGCAGAAAATGGGCCGCACTCCACCTGCCTGCCTTCCCTGCCAGAGCTGCCTCAGGCAGGGGCCGGGTGACGTGGACAGAGCCTTGTTTTGTTTGGGTGCCAGGGACTGAAGCCTGCTTGCTAAGCACAGGCTCTACCACCAAGCTGCGCCCCAGGCCCCTTGAAGAACAAGTCAGTTTATCAAACAAATGACAGGTGACCTGAGATTTCACTTAATAGTTTGGGCTGTTTTCATATAAGGCCGCTGTCTTTCAGGCATGAGCACTGGGTATATTTGTCAAATAAGCAACGAGAAGCTCCCCCGCTTGCCCTGTGCCTTGCTGACTTTGGAGCCTGTCAGGTGCTGTAGGCTATGGCAACTCTGCCCCAGTGCGGAGTGGCTCCTCAGGCTGTCTGTGCTGAGGGGCTAATTTGAATCCCAGCAGAGCTCCTGCCCCCAGCTCTGTGAACGCTTGGATTTGACCCAGGTTTTAAGGTCTCTGCTGCTGGTTAATCCAAGAACACAGACCTGAAGGAAGACGTGAGAACGGCAAACAAAAGCAAGTGCAAGATCCAACTGCAGACGGGCTTCCCCAGGGCAAGATTACCTGTGTGTAATCCTTACAGGAGCAAGAGCGGCCTGCTTAAAGAACCACATCCAGAAATATGTTAATATAGGTAATTCCTTTGGGTTTAATTAAAATTCCTCCATCAATAGCATAACTTGAAACTGGAGAACATAAAGTGAAAAATTAAGACACCTTCACCTTTTGGGCAAGGGTCAGGCCAGACCCAGCGAGCTGCCTGCTGTAAGTAGCGTGTTACTGGAACACAGTTGTACCCCATCCCGTTGGTGGGTCATTCCACACCAGGACAGCGATGCAGTTGTGAAAAAGATTACTCTGTAGCTTTCAAAGCCTGAAATATTTACCATCAGACCCTTATTGGGGGACGTTTGCAACCGATGTGCTTGAGAATTACAAATACGTGTATCCTACCCCATCAAAGTGTGCGGGCACATGGGACCACACGCACACTCTGGAGTGCGGTGCTTTCTTTCCTGGCCTCGCCTGCCTTAGCAAGGGCTGTAAAGGAAATGGGCCCGTAGAATCAGAACTGCAGGCAGGGGCCCACACTGGCCTGTGAGAAAGCCCACTGGGGGCGGTGAAAGTGACGAACCACTGCTCTGAAAGAAAAGGCTGCCTCCCATTGCAGCAGCCTCAGCCCTCACCCCTCGCCCCTCGGCCCTGCAGCACAGCATCCCAAAGCCTGCTGGGACCCAGCGGTAACAGCCTCTGCAGACAGAGTGGTGAACTCTGTGCCTGGCAACCCTCACCGCACCCTGGAGTCCCCTGGAGGATGAAAAGATCCCTCCCTGCCCTGCTCCTTCATGCAGGCCTCTAGCCGTTATGTGACCAGAGCAGGGGGCCGAGTGAGGGTGCGGGACAGCTGTGTAGGTGCGGGGACAGCCTGGCTGCAGCAGGAGGCGGAGGCAGGGGTGTGAGATGGGCCCCACACAGAGGACTAAAGAGAGGGTAGGGGAGGGCGAGGGAGGCCGGGTTGCTCACGAGTGAAGGGCGTTATGAATAGGGAAAGGGAGAAAGTCAGAATCACCTCTGGTGCTAGTTGGGACCTGGATGTCGTCACGTAAACTCCTACCTGTAGTTAGGTGCGTGTGTACACACGTGTGTGCGCATGCGCCCGGACGCATTCCTTAACTGTTCACTGAGCAGGATGCCCACAAGCTGTGCACATATGCATCACTCAGATGCCAGCTGCTAACTACCACTGTCCACGGAAAGGACCCCAGGCCCTTCAGAGACACATCCAGCTCCAGGGCTTGGGTGCGAAAGTACACAGTGAGCCTGAAACACTTCACGGTGTCACAAGGTCCTAAGAGAACGGTGGGGCAAGGTCAAAAGGACGCAGAAGCCAGCCTGAAGGGGTGCCCGCTGGCCAAGCCAGGAGCAATTTCAGCATCAAAATTAAAGACAGAAAACCAGGTGAGGGGGCGCAGAGCTACAATCCCAGCACTCAGAAGGCTGAGGCACTAAGATTGCAAATTCAAGTCCTGCTTAGATGATTTAGCCAGACCCTGTCTCAAAATAAAAAAATTAAAAAGGGTTGGGGATGCAGCTCGATGCGAAGGCCCTAGGTCTGTTCCCCCAGTAAAACACACACACACACACACACACACACACACACACACACACACACCAGTAGTTGTTGCAGGATGGCAGCACACACAATCCCAACACTTAAAAGGCTAAGACAGGAGAATCACTAGTTCAAGGCCAGCCTGGACTACATGTTGGAACTTTATCTCAAAAAAAAATTAATGATAGCAGAGGGTTTTGAGACATTGAATAAAATCGGAAACGAAACACCTACACTGGTGGAAGTAGTGAGTAAACGGAAATCTGGACGAGGAATGTGCAGTTTAAAGTTTCCAAGTGCCTCTCTACAAAATACTCAGTAAGTGCAAAGTAGAGAAAACGGTGACTTGACTGTGGAGGAGCCTGAGACACCCTCACTCCAGAGGCAGAGGATGAGGGGAGGCGTGTGCCGCCGGACAGGATGCACTGGGAGGGCCAGCGCCGGCTCTGTGATAGCCCTGCCAAACCGCACAGCCTGCATTCAGTCGTGAAACGAGTCAGACAAACCAAAACAGAGCGCGCCTACAAAGCCTTCTCGTGTCCAGGTCAGGAAAGTCAAGGCAAGTTGAGGAACTGTTAAGTTGAAGGACACCAAAGAGACAGAACTAGTGCAGCACTCCGTTCTCCTCGCGATGAGAGACCCTGCCCTCGAGCACGAAGGGACTCTTGAGTATGTGGAAGCAACGAAGCCCTGTAAGCTCCCTGTGCGACAGGTGGGCCGTGAAAGGACAGTGTGCCAAGGCACAGCTTTTCCAACTCCAACCTGCGTACACTTCACTGCGAGAATCATCCGAACATTCAGATCGCATGCAGCACATCGGGAAGGGCCTGAGATTCTGGACGTCTCCCTGCCCCGGCACTGCCTGGCTGCTCGCCTGGGAATCGCACTGGAAGTCAGGGGCCAGACAGCCCTGCAGAGAACACGAGCCCCTGCCCCCCACACTCACCTTCCCATTTCTGCTCCCAGACTCTTGTTTTCCTTTGGGAACAGGACCCACCATGCTCTAGGTGTCTGTTTTGGGTCTCTCCGGCCTGAAGCAGGGCATCTGGGGCAGTAGCATCCCATCCTCTGGCCACCATGCGAGGTTCAAGGCTGGTCCTGAGACCCAGCCAGGCCTACTGAGATGAAACTTCGAGGCCCGGCTGAGCCAGCACAGGCTCTGTGAACCTCTTCTGGACTGCAAGACTTATAGTGACTCAGGCCTTGCCCTCTGCCCTCGGACTCCTACTGGCCTCAAACACTTCTGAACCCTGTGTGACTCTGTCACCCAGTAGCTATATGAAATCGGCAAACCGAATTTGTCTGTGCCTCAGTGTCCTCACCCGGAAAATGGGACATCACCTTCCTCCAAGGGTTGCACTGAGAATGGCGGAATCTGTGTACCTGGCACACGGTGGATGCTCAATAAATGTTTAATTGTTCACGTAGGTTTTTGGAGACCATACAGAAAGAAGAGACAGCATTTCACTCCTATGTTTTAGGCTAGTACAGTGGATAAACAGTACAGGGGATGGGAGAGGTGAGGGTAAAATTTTGGTCTTGTTATCATTTTCTCTGGGTTCTAGCAATTCATGCAGAGCCAAGCTACTCAGTTCATATCTGATTTACCCCCATTCTACACTGAGTTGCCTGTCTAAAGACACACCCAAAGGAAATAAATTAGCAGTGTTGTGGGTCGCATCGAGTGAGTTTTCTCACTGGCAATCACAAGCTCTGGCCAGAGAGCAGAAATCCTTTTCAACTGTCTTTATTCTACTGCCATCCTGTGGCTGACCTGTGCCACTGCAGCACCAGGGGCCGGCGGTAGCTGAGCATCTGGGCCTTTGCTGGAGGAGCTCCCTGGGAGGGAGTGCAGTCCAAGCGTTTGCTCAGAGGCCCCACTAGCGAGCGAGCGGGTGAGTCCAGGTGCGAATTACCAGTCTTGACTTGACTTCTGCTTGATGAATCTTAAGGACACATAGTAGAGGAACAGGAAACCGCTGCTGATGCCAATGAGGATGAGGTAGATGGCGTAGAGAGGGTGGGAGTTCAGGTCCATCTCACTGATCATCTGGAGACACCAACAGTCTGTGAGCTCATCAAGAAGCCCAGTTGTTGGCCCGATAACTCACAATCCCAGGCCCTCACTACTTACTTGATCTCCTGGGACTGAGAATGTGATGTTTCCGACCTGCACAGTGTAAATGTGCCCGTTGTACTGGATCTGCATCAGCCCAGCGAAACACCACCGGAGGAAGGACACCTTGGAGATCCACGCAGGCACTGGGGACAGGGAGAGCCGCGTCAGCCCTGTGGGCCCGGCGCCTGCACAAGGTGCTGCCTGCTCTATGCATCATGCTCCCAGCAAGTCCTCTGAGGGGCCAGGAGGCGAGAGGGGACAAAGGGCCAAAGGCACAGAGGTGAGCCAGGGACACGAAGTAGAGCTGAGGAGGTGACCCACAGGTAGGATCCACAGCAGGTCTAGAAGGTCATTTAACTGGGTGTGCCCAGCGTCCCAGTGCACTCAGCAGCCCTCCCCGCAGGACAGAGTCTGGGGTCTGCCCTGTGCGGGGGCATCATGGTTCGGAGAGGAAGAGGAGAAAGCCCTGAGCCCCACCTGGCTCTAAGCAAAGGGCCAACAGCAGAGAGGGTGGGGAAGGTGGGCAGTGGCTTTCAGTGGAGAAGAGGTGGCAGAACCACAGAGGCGGAGGCTGGGCGGAGTGTACTGGGGGTGTCACAAGAGCCAGGGAGGTGGCAGGGAGCAAGACGCACAGGTCCACCCTTCAGGAAGCTCATTCTGTGTGCATGACTTCTGAGATGGCCCAACGTCACAAAGGTCAGACTAGTGTGCTGGCCCACAGCCCAATCATGGATGGAGCCAGGGACACATCTTAGGAAGACGCAGGGGGTGGAAATGACCTGGCTCCCTGGTGATGCGGGGTGTGGGGGGATCGGGGTGGCTCTAGGTGTTGCCTGTCTCCTCTAGTGGGAACACTGGTCTCGTGAACCTTGAGTGGGACAGGGCAGAAGTCCCCTTTACCCACTGCACGAGCCCAGAGAGGCTGGGCCGGCAGGGCACGCAGACCTCACCTGCCCATAGGTTCTTCAGGTTGATCATGAAGCCCCCGGTGAGGTAGAAGGCATTGTAGAAGGCATTGCAGAAGAAGGATGACATGTGGAAGGTGGGCAGCAGGGCGGCGGCAGCCAGGGCCATGGCCCTGCAGCAGAAGACCACCAACCACACCAGCAGGAAGTGCAGCAAGAAGGGCAGGAGGCTGGGGTGCAGGTTGGCCAGCCAGTAGGTGGGCATCCCGTAGATGATGACGTAGGCACAGTGCTCAGGCAGCTCCCCGAGAATCTGCAAGGACATGGGGCCAACGCCATTGTCCATGCCGTTATTTTAAAATGTGTAACACTGGCACTTACCCCCATCCCATGATGCCAGGCTTCCCTCCTGGTACTGAGGCTGCTGAGGGGCTGCACTGGGTGCAGGCCAAGCTCACTCCTGACTCGCCCCTGCAGGGCAGTTTTCCTGCCCAAACCCAGTACCTATGCCCTTGGGAGAGCTGTATAACCTCTCTGGGCTCAGGCCAACAACTGCCTAACAAACCTGCTCCAGGCATCCGGAGAGGTCAAGTGTGCTAAGGCTTCCCCAACGCTTTATTTTCAGGTTCCTGCTGACCAGGAAAGTATCATTCCCAATCCATATTCCTAGCCTTCTGGTGAATGTTTAAGAACATGCAAGTTTCGAAACCCCGCGAGAGAAGGTAGTCTCGGA
Source organism: Dinomys branickii (assembly GCA_004027595.1). NCBI lineage: Eukaryota > Metazoa > Chordata > Mammalia > Rodentia > Dinomyidae > Dinomys > Dinomys branickii. The sequence goes on along the minus strand of PVLD010004677.1, from coordinate 87,933 downwards.
GTTCTTTTTTTTTTTTTTTTTGGTGGTACTGGGGATCGAACTCAGGACCCTGTGCTTGCTAGGCAGGTGCTTATTCCACTGAGCTATATCCCCAGCCCTAGAGAAGGTAGTCTCTGCCACCGCAGGGAATGCAGAGCCCTGGAGGTCAGCAAAACTCTTGGCCGTGGTGTCTGTACAATGCAGGCAGCTCTCTCTGCCTGCACTCACTGTCACTCTGACCAGTCACCTTGGCAAAGTAATAGGGCCCCGTGGTGTAGAGCCCGTCTTCCAGCTCGGCGTACAGCATTGCCCGCTCCGAGTGACCTGGGGCCAGGGTGGGGTGGAAGAGGGAAGAGTTATCTACCTGTTTCTGATTTTGCATCTCCCTTAATATCATTAAAAGCAGTTATGCTGCCTGAATTTCTTATTATATTTTTTTTAAATGGGCACCGTAAAGCGAGCCTGGCCCAGAAGTTCAGCAAGGCTCCTTAAGCGCTGCAGATCCACGCCCTGCACACTGCCGTCCGACACAGACCCTGACAGGATGGGAATGGCTAAGACTTCCGTTTGGATGTTATGTTTATCTGCAAACTTTAAAAGCAAGTGCTGTCCTTTTTTACAACATCACAATGAAATTGCTCTGCAAAGCTGAGGTCTCCAGATGCTCAGTGGCTGGTCTTGGGCCAGCTCAGAGCATGGCCGACACTCATAGTCTGCTGGTCCCAGGGTGGGTGACACTTACACTTGGAGATGACATCCAGGATCACGTTGAAAGGGATGAGTGCACCGATCATGAATAAGAGGGCCGCTGTGTCCATGAAGGACAGCTTGGTGTCCCCGTGGCCGTAGTAGAGAAACCCGATAATCAGGGACATCAAGCAGGCCTCTGCCCCATGAATGAGGAGGGTTGGCAGGTCTCGGAAATCACTGGAAATCTGACGCCTTAAACAAAGCATAAAAAGAAAGAAATGCCAAGAGAACAACATACCCCAGCCTTGCGACCTTGAGAATGTCCTGCCATCTCTGGGGGGATCATTTCTCTCATGGAGAAAACCACAGACAGAGTAAGACCAGTTGCAGAGTTTCTGAGAGGGTTAAGTGAGAAGACTGACAGAAGTATCTGCACCCCCCCCCCCAGTGGGTACCAAACACAGGATTATTTCTTTTATCATCAAGAAACAGCCTGGCGATTTTACTTAGGGAAATTATGCTGTGGGGAAAAAATTGATCAGTCCATAAAGATGTATGGAGATGTTTACTGTAGCGCTACTTGTGCCAGTGAAAGTCTGAAGATAACCTAACCATGTCCAGGGACCAGACAGGCCATCAAGTAGGGCACCCTGAAGGCTGAGCGGCTCTAACCAGCTCAAAGGCAGAGGCGCTGTCCTAAGGAAGAAAAGCCTGCTCTGGAACAGTACACAGAGTTCAATTCCAGCTGCACAGTCAAGTGTTTTTGTGCTTGGAAACGCGGAGGCAGACACAAAGCGTGAGGACCTGGCTTTCCCGAGAGCTGGTGTGACAGGGAGCCCTCTGTTTCCGGCTTAGATTCTTGTGTACTATCTGAATTTTTTCACAGTGACCTCATGGTAGATCCAAAAAGGTTATTTTAACTTTTTTTTCAGAGACTCAAAGTAATAATGCATCGCATGAGGGATAGACGTGGTCCTGAAGATGCTGCTTTTCAAGCAGTCCTACCTCTTGCTTCCTTCCCCAGACTCACTTTAGATAGAAAGGGCTCCAGTTGACAGGGACTTCCAGGGGGGTGAGGACATAGGGAAAGACCATTACCGGGTCAGGGTGATGAACTGCTGCATCACCCCGGGCGGCTCTGAGAGAGTCTGGCAGTTGTTGTCACAGGGGAGGGCCGGGCTGTGAGAGACAGTGCGTGGCTGGTCAGGCCGGCCCTCTGCAGCAGGGAGCTCTGCACCCTGAGCCACCTGCCCCCTGTACCTGGCCACACAGGTGCCCACATCGAGTTCCCTCGCCTCTGCTTTCCACAGGAAGTCGTCAGAGTCGCACACTTTTTCCCGAAGCAAGGCTGCAAGGGACTGAGCCCTCTCCCTGGTGGCCACTTCCTGCTCTTGGCTGCGTCTGTCTATGCTGGTCAAGTCCACTGGAAGCGGAAGACGTGAGGCTGTGGGTGGCCCAGTACCTGGCACGGTCAGCCCTGGGGCTCCACGACACGCTCCCCACCCTCTGAGAAGGAGCCATGAAGCAAGGGCCAGAATGGAGAGCGACAGATCTGTAGGGCTGGCCCCTCGCCGCGCCAGGCCTGAACAGCGGGACTGACCCCTGCCCCACCCCGGCACCCATTATAGACACAGCCCAGGAGGAGGCGACTTCGAGGCCAAAGGCCCCATCACAGCTATGCTCTGGCCCCAACTCCAGCTGTGCAGGAAGCTTCTGACTAAGGCTCAGCCTGCTCAGGAGAAGAAAGTGGGCCGGGGGGACGGCGGGCCAGGAGGAAGGGCGGGAAATTGGGGCTTCCTGACGCACTTCCTTCTCACTGTGGCTTGATAACCTGGCTTCCCAGGCACCCAGCCCAAGGCAGGGCCAGGTTTGCTGAAGGAAGGCAAGGACCAGCCAAGTACATGGAGAGTTCTGACTGCCCTTGGTCAGCCACTGGGCCCCAGGAAGGGAGTCAGGCCACAGAGTTGGGAGCCAGGCCCCTTGGAGAGCCACCTTCTGCATCCCAGGAAATGGGAGCCCCTCACTGCAGCCCTCTTCCCACAGTGCTTGGCCTTCAACCTCCAAGGCCCCAGCAACGCCAGCAAGGCCGACTCCAGCACTCAAGGCAGGGCCTTCCTCTGCCCAGCCGGTGCCAGGCCAAGTGACCTCACGCCTCTGTCCGTTTTCCCTCCCAGGCCCAGCGTGCCTGGGGCCCTCTGTCACCTCGCTCCCTTTCCCCTGCTCCGTTTTCACGTCGCGTGTCCAGCCAGGAGGTCTCTCAGAAACCACAGTTCACTCTTTCGGGGCACAAAACACCAGACTTGCTGGGCACCGCAGGCTCTGTGGGCTCTTGTGCCCCAGACTGGTTTGGGACACCCGCCCCAGGACTTGCAGGCAAGGAGCCCTGTTCCCACCCCCACACGCCCACTAACACCCTGCTATGAGCATCTAACTTCTCCAGGTGCACTTCAAATCGTCCCCAGTGGCCACATTAGCAGGTGCCTTCTGCTCCCTTATCTGAGGATGACAGGGCAAGAGGCCAGGCAGGCATGCGCACAGAACAGAGATGCGCCAAATTCACTGGGAGGGCGAGTGCCCAAGGGGTGAGGCTGGGAGAGCGCCCCTGCCAGGGAGGGTCGGCTGCCGGTGAGGCCAGGCAGACAGCGGATTAGAGTTCGGGTTAGGGTTAGGGTTAGGGTTCGGGTTGTTAGGAGTAAAGACCCCAACCAGACTTCACCACACAAGGGGAATCCAGTTCTGTGCCCTACAGCTGAGTCACCCCAGGCAAGGGGTGTGAGGGTCAAACAGAGACCCCCAGGGCCTTGGTACTTTGGATTCCAGTAAATGCCTTCAAGAAAATGGTCTCTGGCATCAAGCTTATTGCCGAGCTCCTCACTATGCCTTGCCATCCTGGGGAGAACCTGAGGTGCAGCCAGTTTGCAGTTTCCAGCCCTGGCACCACTGTGCTGTCTGCCCTGCAGCCAGGGTACGCTTCAGCACTCTTCGGGGTGCTCCCAGGGCAGGTTTCCCTAACAGACTGCTGCTCCCTCCTCAGGAGGGAAGGAGGCAGGAGGGAAGCAGAAAGGACAAAGAGGCTCATTCATGCTCCCGGGGTGTAAAATTCAGTCTGAGGACCCAGGAGGAAGGCAAGTCTGGGCCAGCAGAGCAACTCCCACACCTAGAGAGCCTCTCACCAAGGCCCCGGCGCTGCACCCAGCTGCACCCCGGCCTCCCTGCCTGCGCAGGGCCGGAGGCTCCATCCTCAGATGCCTGGATTCAGCGCTCTGCGGAGCTCCCATCCTGCTTTTCACAGGTCCTTTTCACAGCTGCTTTTTCTCAGGTCCTTTCCAGCCCTTGGTTCCCGGCCAACTCTGTTCCCCACCCACTCTCCCCATCGGTACCTCTCCTGCCTCCTTCCCCTGACGCCTGCCCCTCTCTCCCCCGCATCTTTTCAGCACTGTCTGGGGTGGGGATCGGGCCCGGCAGCAGCCTTGCTGTCTCACCGTAGAAGTCTGCAGGGTTGCTGTAGCGGGGACACGGGTAGCCGATGGTCGTGAAATACTGGACCATGTGCTGCGCGGCCCCCAGGTAGATGGGGGTGCCCGAGGTCATGAGCAGGACCAGGTCGAAGAGCCTGAAGATGTCAGAGCGCGGCTGGTGCAGGGAGATGAGCACCAGCCGGTTGCCCTTGGCCAGCCGGGACAAGGTCTTCACCAGGTTGTGGGCCGTGAAGCTGTCCAGGCCCGAGGTAGGCTCATCCAGGATGAGGATTCCTGGCCACGGAGAAGCAGGGGTGACCCGACTGCACCCGGGATGCCGCCCCTCCCGCTCCCCCAGGTCGCGGGCGCTCACCCGGGTTCCACAGGAGCTGCACCCCGATGCTGACGCGCCGGCGCTCGCCTCCGGACACCCCGCGCACGTACGCGTTGCCCACGCGCGTGTCCGCGCACTGCCGCAGCCGCAGCTCCGCGATCACGTCCTCCACCTGCGGCGGGAGGGCGTCAGGGCTCGGGCAGCCTGCACAGCCCGCAGCCCCAGCTCCCAGACCTGCTCCTCGGCGCCGCAGAGCTCTGTCCCCGAGCTTCATCCTGGCTCCAGCCTCTGTCCCCAGCTCCCCAGGGGTTCACTGTGTACAAACAGGCCCTGACTGGGGACCAGACAGCCGGGCTCCCTGCCCACGTGGCGGACCAGAAGATGGGCTCAGAAAGAAACACATAAAGCCCGTGACAGACGCTGTGAAGGGAACTGGCTGAGCTGAGATGGCTTTGCGTGCCTGGGTGCGGGGTGCTGGGGACTGAGCCCAGGGCCTTCACACTGACCTGCCTCCTCTCCCTTTCATTTGGAGACTGGGTCTCACTGCTTTACTAACTTGCCCAGGCTGCGCTCAAACGTGCCGATCTCCCCGGCTCAGCCTCCCGGAGGGCTGAAACGAAAGGTATGCGCGCCTAGGAGCCGTTAGCCTGGGAGTGGGGTGAGCACAGAGCTGGCTCTTCGGCAGGCGGATGAGGAGCTGGGATGCTGGGGCCTGCGGCACAGGGGCGAAGGGTGCGGTGACTCCTTAGACCCCATGGCTCGGCACCCGGCTCAGTTACCCTTTTGTCGCGCTGGGCCTGGGAGAAGGTTCTGGGCAGGCGCATCTGCGCGACGAAGGCCAGGGTCTCCCGGACGGTGAGGTGAGGGAGCAGCTGGTCGTGTGGGCGCACGTGCGCCACGCACTTCCTCACCAGCCGCCGTGTGCTGGGCTGCCCGTTGATCCAGATTTGGCCTGACCTCAACCTGCCACCGTGGTCTCGGCCGGTGATCACATCCAGCAGCGAGGCCCTCCCACAGCCTGCAGTGACCAGAGACCCCGCTGAGGGCAGTGCCGCAGGGCTGGGGCAGCTGGTGTCGCCCACATACCCTCCGTGCCCTGGCCTGCTTGATCCTTGCTGAAGTGACTGAGCCCTAGGGAAGGTGATGTTGCTCCTTGGTCCGGGTGCTGATTTTCTTTTTTAACTTGTGCATCTTTGGGGGGGAGTGGGACATGCTGGTCCTGAGGTTCAGGCCACGTCGGCCACCAGCTGAGTGACAGGAAAATCCCGACTGCCACAGGCCTGCCGGAACCTGGAGCCTCTGTCCCCTCCCACTGCGACACTTGCTCTTTCTCCTATGAGAGGTGGAGCTTAATTGCACGTGAAGTACAGCTTTTCCTTCCTGGCAAACATGCCAGCGAGATGTATCATCATTCAATGTCAGTTGGCTTAGAGGCTGGCTCGGTGGGAAGGACTAAGTGGGAACATTCACAGGGTGTCTTTTTAAAATGCAAAACCAGGGACCTATTTTGAGAAATAAAGGAGAAAAGGAATAGGGTTGAAAGGTGTCACAGCAGATGTGGAAACGATTTCAAAGCACAGTGTGTATGCAGGTTCTGAAGGTAGCTCTGCGGCACTTTTTATACTCTTAAAAAAAGACCCCTTGCATTCAAGTAAACACCATCTACTGCTGAATGATGCCAGTGACCTCAGATTTGGGGGATTCAGCCTCAGATTGGATCTGGTTTGCACAGGCACTCAACAGGCTCATCCTTTAGCAGCTATTTGAACCATGAATGAATATTGGCCTCAGACTTAGAAACCCTTTCCTTTGGTGGAGCCGGAAATGAGCTCTGTCCAGTTGCCTGGGCCCCTTTAGGTTTCCTTATTGTATATCCCTTTTGGAGATAGAACTTTCCAGGTTGTTTTCAAACAAGTGCCCTTACAAAATGTGTGGCCACTTCTGCCCAGTGCAAGCCTCCTGCTTACTGCCTGGAGGTGCAGAGTGGGAGGGGCCTGCCCACTGCCTTCTGGGCACACGTCACTTAGGATCCTTGAGAATTAGGTGGAGCAAATAGGAGGGGAAGCAGAGAGAGGGACCCAGGGCTGCTCCCTCTTCAACCTGGAACATGGGCTTCAGGGTCCAGGAGAGAGGGGATTTCACCTGTGTTCACAGGGGCCTTGAGATTCCCAGTCAGAGAGCAGGAAGACCATACTTCTAAGTACAACTTCGTCAGAGGCACGGGCAGCCTTTTCGGTGGAGGGTGCCCGGTGCTTTTGGAGAGATACCCCATGACCCAAGTTAAAACACCTATGAACACACAAGACCTTGGCGGAATGGCTGGCATCTCCCTACGAACAAATTCTCATTAACTGGAAAGCGCTTCCAGCATGGTAGTCTATCAGGAACACTAAACGCCTGGGGCTGATTTTCTTTTTAAAATTATGGCCATCAGTGTGTGTTTGTGTGTGTGTGTGTGTGTGTGTGTGTGTGTGTGTGTGTGTGTAGTAAAAGTCATAGGAAGTATAATATTTAAACTTTCCTAAGGACTTTAATAATTCAGCCAAGTAAGCTTGAAACCACATAACACTGAACCAAAGTCAAAAGACTCGGGGATTACTCAGTGTAAGTTCTGCTCACCTCCTTGGACTTCAGTTTCCCTAATCATATATCGAAGGTATTCACAGCTAGGGTCACATGTACCATCTTTTCACTGGGATGCCTCTCAGTAAGAGCCCATGTGCCCTTGATGCTCAATTGAGGAAGAAAAGTCACCAGAAGTTACAAATCAAAATAATCCTAGTTTAGGTCAGAATCCCAGCAAGAGAGCCAGAGTGGGAGGGGCTTAATGATTGTGCATATTGTTTCAGTTACAAAGTGCGTTTACAGAGAGCAATTCATTTGCTCTTTGGTTAGACAATAAACAGAATATCTCTATCGGAAGACTATAAAAGTTTGGAGTTGATGTTAAATACATTGAGTAATCTTTACCTCTGGAAATGATTAATTAAAAGGTTTAAAGTGCTATAAGACTATGTAAGGTGTCTGGGAGAAAGCAGTTGGTTCTGAGAATCAGGAGAACAAACTCAAGTTCTAACTCTGCATTGAATGTATGTCGTTAGGAGAATATCTCAACTCAGTGTTCTCATCTGTCAAATGAAAAGGAGCAAGTGTGTGTGTGTGTGTGTGTGTGTGTGTGTGTTGTGTATACAAAGGCACACTAGAAATATTGAGGGCTAGATAATTTGAAAATCTTGGGCTGGGGATATAGTTCAGTGGAATAAGCGCCTGCCTAGCAAGCACAGGGTCCTGAGTTCGATCCCCAGTACCGCAAAAAAAAAAAAAAAGAAAGCCTAAAGAGAAGAGTTTTGAAAATCTTCCTCTAAAAATGCTTCCCAGCTCTAACATTCTGGAATTTTTAATTTTGCCTGGGGAAGTGTCTGTCTGAAGCAGTCCAGACATCTGGCTCTGTGCGGTGGTTGAAGGTTGTGCTCTGCCTTTGGAGGGGGGTGCGGTGGCGGGGCTCTGCCTAGTCACTGTCTGACCATGACCCTAGCAGGGGAATGACCAGAGCGAGTGCCCTTGTGGCTGGAGGAGCCCCAGCAGAGCACATGATGTTCTGAAGCTGCCTGATGGTCCTGTGGGTCTGTCCCCTCTAGGTCACTCTGCTATATTGGTCTACTGGTCAGCAAAGAGTTCTGCAAGAAGCATCCATTTCTCCAAAGGACCCTTCGTATCCCAGAAGAGAGAGGCCATTGTCATGCCTCCGGTGGTACCTGAGCTCCCAATGATGGCCAGCATCTGCCCGCTTTGCACTCGGAAGCTCAGGTTCTGGATGCCCTGCTCACCAGAATCTTGGTTCTTACAGGGCAGCCAAGGGATCCTGAACTGAGCCAGCTGCTCAAACCAGGGCACCTGTGAGGCCACGTCCACCTGCAGAGAGAGACATCAGAGGGCTCCTTGGGGAGCGGGATCAGCAGCTCTGCTCAGCCCCCCTGTGCTCGCCCTCCACAGGTGACGTCCCCAAGGCCCTCCTCGTGCAGGTTCTACCAAACATGGACTGTTGGGTAGAGCGGCTGTAATCATGCCTGTAATCCCAGCACTCTGGGAGGCTGAGGCAGGAGGACTGCAAATTCAGACCCAGCCTGGGGAAGCTTGTGACTTACTGAGACCCTGTCTCAAAATTTAAAATCATATAAAGAGGGCTGGGGATGTAGCTCAGGGCAAAAGCGCCTGGGTCCAACTTCTAATAAAGTAAAACAAAACAGGAACAAACAAACAAACAAACATGGAGAGGGAACTCTACCACCCTGAAAACCTGAGGCTGAGGCTGCTGCTCCTAAGTCTGGAGACAAAGGAACTAGAAATTAGGTGCAGCCGCAGAAAGGGAACCAAAGAAAAAAGAAAAAGAAGCAAAATGTCTTCACTTAATGATAGTAATTTACTAGTCACTTCCAGGTGTTTACTGTGTGCAAGACATTATGCTAATCACTTTAGATCTATTACAGCATTCAGTCTTCACTGCACATCTATAGCACAGGGAGGATTAGAACCCGTGTTTTGCAGATGAGGCTCAGAACAGCTAAGTAACTTGCTCAAGTCACACAGGTAAGCGGCAGAGAGAGAAAAGTTGTACTGCTAACTATCCTAACTCATGCCCACAGGAAGCCAGGCTTGGGCCTCTGAAGTTCACCATTACAGGCCTCACAGCGTCCCTTCTACAGAGCATGCTGCTGTCCAAAAGGTAGGGAAATAGTGGTTCTTAAATCTGACCAGGGTGTCCCCAAGAACCTCTCAAAGGCTGCTGGCTGTCCTTGCATGTACTCTGGGAATAGTACATTTTATCAAAGGGGAAAAAAAATCTATAGATCGAGATATATAAATGAGTGAAATCTGAATATACGAAGTCTGTGGCTGAGTTAGCACTGCCCAGAGTGCATTTCTCAGCTTTGATCACTACATTATGGAGCATAAGGGGTCACCATGCAGGGAAGTTGGGCACAGGGTGCATGGGAATACTGTACACTTTTGTAACTTTTTCAGAGGTCTAAAGTGATTTCCAAATCTAAAGTTGAAAGAATTCCAGAGATTTTCCCCACGGGGTTGCTTTATGTTTCTGCAAGGGATCCTGGTCCCTTCCCTGGCCTCTCCCCTCCTTCTCCACATCTGGATAATACAGAGGGAGGTTGCTGGGCCTGCAGCCAGCGGACAGGGCCTGGGGGGCCTGAGTGTTTTTCCTGCTGGGAGCCCAGGGCTGCAGGTTGAGGTCGCCCTTCTCGCCCACTTTTCATTCCGGGCTGCGGCCCCAGTCCCCAGCCCACCATGTGCACCCCTACCTGGTAGGTGAGGTCTCGGACCTCCAAGGTATTGGACTGGCCACTGTAGGTGAAGTACAAGCTGTTGTCATTTTCAGAGGAGAACAAGCTGTCCTGGAGGCCCTGTGGGGAGATGTGACAGGTGAGGGGCTCCCAAGGACACAGGAGAAGACAGGAGGAGGGTGAAGAGGGAGGGGCAGGGGCTAGCAGTGTTAGCAGGAGATGGGTTCGCACAGGGGGAGTCCAGGACTTGGAGAACACAGGAGCTTCAGGTGGGCCCCGCTTTCTCTGTTCAGAGAGCTTGGGCTTCCCGCAGAGCAGCTCCTGCCTGGACAAGCTCAGCGTCAGGCCAGGGGGCCCCGAACCCAAAGAGCTTAGGATGCATGATGTGCAGACTCCAGGCTGCAGGGAACAGATGTAGAGAGGCCAGAGCTCCTTCCTCCCTGCATCTGGCTTACCATCTCCTAATGCCAACAGACGTGGCACGGGGTAAGACAACTGTGGTTAGCTAGTTAATAATGCTCAATATCTATGATGACCTCATCCCAAGAAAAATGTACCCTTTTACTTTTTTTTGGCAATACTATGGTTAAACACAGGGCCTTGGCGCTGAGCTATATTCCCAGTCCTTTCCTTTTTCTTTTCTGTTTTTTAAATTTTGAGAAAAGGATCTCACTAAGTCACGGTTTTACACAACTTGGACTCAAACTTGCGATCCTCCTGCCTCAGCCTCCCAGAGTGCTGGGTTTACAGGCATGCACTACCACACCTGGCTATATCTTATTTTGATGAGAGGTTTTGTGCAACAAACCCAATGAGAATGCTGCAGGGGGATTTCAGAAGAGGTCCTACCGTCCTCAACTTCACGCGTGTACACTGAAGTGAAGTTGTTGCTGATGTTGGCTGGTGATGTATTTGTGTTTTCTTGAACATTTAACTGACATATAGTTATACCTATTTATGAGTACAGTGTGATAACTGGATAATGTATAAAATGTGTAAATAGCAATTAAGGCCAATTAGCACTTCTGTTCCTGAACACTCATCATTTCTCTGTAGAACCTGCCGGCCAAGACAAAGAGCTGCTCTCTTCCTATTCTTTGTAAGATACACAACAAATTGTTGTGAACCACGGTCACTGCAGCATGTTGTAGAACATTAGAATTTATTCCTCCAGGCTTATTTTGGTGCCTATTATCTGATCTCTGTCCATTCCTTCTATGTAGCCTGGGATGGGTTTGAACTCGTGATCCTCCCACCTCAGCCTCCTGAGTGCTAGGATTACATGTAGGTGACACCACACCCAGCTGCAAGATTTCTGGTTCTTAAGGCACTCCGTTTTTCTTCTGCTTCTGAAGTGCAGGCCAGGGACTGATTCACCAACAAGCTTCCATGTCCCCCAGGTCCTCCGCCTGCAAAACTGTCATTCCATCATACAGTTGCATCCATTCCTTTCATGAAGTCGACAACAAACCCTTCAAGTGCTCACCGTGCTTCAGGCTTGGAGACATGACAGTGGAAAAGGTCATCTCTGTAAGGTCTAGATTTGAGTGGGTGAGTCAGGACGTAGGATGGATCAAGATAGGCCAGGATAGAGGCAGACTGACCTCCTGCATCTGGTCGGGGGTGGCTTCCCCGTGCACACAACACGTACTCAGACACACACACACACACACACACACACACACACACACGCACACACACACACGCACACACGCACGCACGCACACACACGCACACACACGCACACATGCACACACACGCACGCACACATGCACACACACACACAAAGCCTTAAGTGACAAAGCAAACAATGGTCTCTGTCAAAGCACCCCTGCAAAGGAAGAGGTAAGAGGCCCCTTAGATAGGACTTTCCTGGCTGTCTGCCCAGGGTTCAGAGAGAGTGTAGCAAAACCACAGATGGTTTAAGCAGTGAACTACAGCCAACATTATCCAATGAAAACCTGGGAAAGACAGGCCCGACCTCAGGCAAGGGGCTGTCTCTGGGGAGCAGGGGAGACATGGGAGTGATACAGGGAGTGGGCTTCAAAGCTGTTGGAATGGGAGGGCGGTTCTCTGTGTCAATGGGTTTGTTTGAAATATTTCACAATATGTTTTCAAACTGAGACAGCAATTCCACGGCTAGAACTCCAGCTTCTGCTCCCACCTTGACCCCTAGGGGGTGGTGAATGCTCAAAGCAGGAGAGAGAGATGGGGCCAAGGAGGTGAGAGGGTCTGTGTGCTCTGCCAGGGGGACAGAGCTCCTGGGGAGGTGGAGGGCAGCCCTGGTCAGAGCCCCCTTCTTTGCTTCCACCTCTGCCATACCCACCGGGTTTCTACAGATCTTTGTGTTGAGCTCTCAGAAACTTGTGGATTGCTGGGGGACTCATTTGGCCTAAGGGGAGTTCTATCATTTCCTGTCATTTTTAAAGTAAATATCTACAGGAGGGTGCTGGTTAATTGGCATCGGGATGGGAATTAGCTGGGCCCAAAGCTGCCAGGTTGGATTCGGGGAGAAGGAGCTGCTAAAGAAGGAAGGCCAGACATGTGGAGTCTGGAGCGAGGTCAAGTCCAGGTTACCTGAGGTCCGCTGTGCCGCGATGAACAGGGACAGGGCACTTGGGCTCCAATGGAGACAGAGGTGGCAGGAAGACAGGTAACGATCTAAGAGAGGCACAGATCCCGCCTGGTGGCCTGTCCCAGACCCCTTCCTGAAACCCCAGCTACCACCGAAGCAGCCACATCGGCAGCCCAGGTTTAGAAGAGGAAAATTTGTGTCTGGGTTGGGTATGACTCCTGTTCCATCTTAAAAAATATTTTCCTTGGCTCCCAGGAAGGATTTATTAGACTCTTCCTGAGGTTTTGACAAACTCTCTATATTTTTCGAGTACTTAAATATCTATTCGGCTGACATCTTAATCAGTATGACTGTCAGAACATCATTTGAATTTCTGACAGGTGACACCCAAGAAAGCAAAAGCAGGCTGATTCGTAGGTAACCAGCTCAGCTCCTGCTGGGCTGCACTGTCATATCTCCGTGTATTCTCTTCTGATCAGATTCCTGAGTCAGAAGTGTAGACAGAAATGCAGGTAGGGCTGGGGATGCAGCTCAGGGGAATAAGCGCCTGCCTGGCAAGCGCAGGGTCCTGAGTTCGATCCCCGGTACCACAAAGAAAAAAAAAAAAAAGAGCCGGGCGTGGCAATGCACGCCTGTAATCCCAGCACTCAGGATCACTGCGAGTTCGAGACCAGCCTGGGCTACAAGGGGAGAACCGTGGTTCTGGACAGGGGTTGATCCCACAGCTCAAATAACTCTGGCCTGACTACAAGCCTCTCTCGTCCTCCTGTAGCCCTATCCCTGCCCATAATGTGAGCAGTCTCTGGGCCACAGGCACGTACCACTCCAGGTACCTGACACCAGAATCCTGTGTGATCTGCCTGACCCCACTGCTGGGGCTTCTGCTCCTGGGCTGGAGCGCTGATATCATCTCCTGCCTGGACACACTTAGGTCAGAAGCACATTTGTTTGTGGAGGGCATGGGTGAAACGTGGGTGGGCAGATGAAGGTGACCACAAGGACTGTATGACTTCCTTGGAGAGAGGTATGGAGCTGGCCTTGGGGTGGAGGAGGGCCCAGGCTGTGGTGTGGGCTGGAGGCTGACGCTCTCCTGCTGCTGCTTCTAGCTCTCATTCCAAGGAGCCCCGGATTTTTAAAGTTTATACTTGGGCCTCCTGGTTGCGAGGAAGGCATGTTGCCTGTCAAGTCAAGAGGATAGAAACTGCGCTACTTGACAGGTTTTAGCTGGATGGAGACCATCTGAGGGTATGTGGCCCTCAGCCTTCTGCTCCAAATACTGCAAATGAGGGGGGGGCACCCCAGGCTTCTCCGGCCTCAGGGAAAGGTGGGCTGGGGTGACGGGCAGGTGGGGCCCTGCCTTCCTTCCGGCTTCCAGTGTGGCCTCCTGCCTCAAGCTCCACCCACCCTCCCCATCAAAGGCAATTTATCAAGTAAACATTTCTCTGGTAAAACGGGAGAGGGAACTTTGTACTGCCACTTCTGCCTGTTCCTCCACCTCCGCCTGTTCCTCCCAGGTCTCTCCAGGCCCTACCACTGCCTGCGTATTTTGAGCATACAATCTGATGTTCCCACAAGAGTCATCCAGTTGCGTCCGTCACTTTAGTGCCGCTGAGATTCTTGGCCTGACAGCCACACGGACACGCGAGACACCAGAAGAGCCCCTGGTGTGTGTGAGCATGCTTCTGTGACGGAGTCATTTATGGAGCAGCTAAATCAGCCCAGGTCACAAATAAGAACATGACTTCCCCATAGGGGTGGGTCTCAGGGGCCGCACAGCCCCACATCAGCCCCTTTGCCCTTTGGCACCTGGGAAATGGAGTCCCTCTGCTTATGGTCCAGGGGTGGATTAGGACAGAAACTCTTGAGGGAGGAAAGAAAGATCCGTTCCTCCCCACCTGCCGGATCAGCGTGGCCCCTGTCACTCACCAAGGCGTCCTGGACAGCTGGCCTCCTCCAGAGCCCCTTCTCTGCAGCCTCCTCGGCCATGCGGCCCACCAGCTCCGCGCCCTGTGCTGCAGCTCCTGTGGCCCTTGGTGCTGCTTTTTCTCTTGGTTTCTCAGAGCTGGGTTCCCTTGTCCCTTCTTGCCGGTGCCAGGCTCTCTCCCAGCATTCCTCTCTGGCAAGCCCTCCTACAAACACACTGTGTGCTCTCCACGTGGTAAGATAAGGATGCTCCGGCTAAAGGTGCATCTGATAACGGCATCCGTGGCCAAGTCTGGGCCGGGCCAGCAGCAGGTGGGGTGCTCTGTCCCTGGCAACTCCACCGAAGCCACTCCAGAGAGGGCCAGGCCACCGGAAAAGTCACCGGCCCGGGCTGCCCGTTGGCCATGAGTGAGCTCCACTTTCTGACCAGAGACGGGGCCTTGGACTCCCAAGTGAATGGAAGTCACCAGAGCTCCCTGGAGGAAGGTCTGACAGGAGCCTCCAGGCCGCACCACAGCCTCAGTGTCCTGCATGTCTCCTACAGTGTCAGGTAAGGCGGGCCTGCGGGGCTGTCTCCTTCTCACTGCGGGGTGTTCCTGTGGGGGTGCTTCCTTAGTAGATGGAGTGCAGAGAGAAGGGCTGCCCCGGCCTCTCACCCCTCCCATGGAGGCACACACCCCTTTCCCACTGTCTGCAGCCTGCCCTGTGTGACTGGAGGACCCAGGGAGGGGGCTGGAGGCAGGAGGTGGAATAAACCCTGGTGAAGGAATGCAGGTCAGCCTGGGGGTAAACAGTGTCCTGTTTGCCGCTGCACAGCCAGACAGAGACCTGACATCTACAGCAGCCGCTGGCACTTCCTGTGGGCGGTGCCAGCCTGCAGTCACCACCAGCCAGAGTCGAGGGAGCAGGACACTGAGGCTGAAATACAGTTGGGATCCTGTCCAGAGACACTGGGCGGGGCAGAGCTGGGTCAGTGCTGGGGCACAGGGTCTGCCCCCCCCCGCCCCGGACCCCATGCTGCCTTTGTCTTCGTGTGGTTTCCTCTACAGCTGTCATGTTGGGCCCTGGTGGGACATTGCCTCTCGCCGGCAGCGGTGGGACAGGCAGATCCTCAAAGACATTTCCTTGTACGTGGAGAGTGGGCAGATCATGTGCATCTTAGGGAGCTCAGGTAAGCTGGGGAGGAGTGTCCCGTTTCTCAGGGAATGTGCTGTAAAGGCTGTGGCTTGATGTAAGCACCACGTTAAAGAAATAAGTTTAAGCTCAAGGTCACAAGTTTGATAGTAGAGTGAAATCTAATGACATATCTGCCAGTGAACAGAGCTCGGTACATTATGAAACCTTGAGAGAGACCTTGAAAGAGCATAGAATGCTATCTAACATGTGGGTGAGTTCTGTTCTCTTCTCCTCCCCCTCTCTCCCCTCTTCCTCTTCTTCCTCCTACCCCTTTGTCTTCTTGGGGTGCTGGGCATCAAACCCAGGGCCTCATGCACACTAGGCATACAGGGAGCCCAACAAACCTGGTTCGCCCGGCTGGTACGCTGCCTAGAGACAGGAAAAGGAGTTAAATAAGAACCAAAATGCCCATTTAATTCCAATACTTGATTTTATTGGTCCTTTTCATTAAATGTACTTCAGACTTACAGCCGAGAACAGAGACTGATATGAACAGTGTTCGTGTACTAATATCAGGTCTTATCCAATCTGAACATTTGGCCGTACTTTCTTCGGAGCTTTTCCCTTGCGAAGGACTTAAACACTCCAGGCTGCCCTGAGCCAGTGTGTCCTGTTCCCTGAGCCATCCTTCTCCTCTTCTCAAGGCTGCCTGCTTTGCAGCCTGAGTTGTGCGTTTGTCTCTGTGCCTGTGCATCACCCAGTCTTTATCTCAGGAAGGAGTGACCTTTGGACAGGCAGCTCCTTGTGGCCGAGGGCAATTTTCTGACAGGGTCACAGATAAGAATCCTTAGAGATGACCCTGCCCGAGGTTGAGGGATGGGTACCTCGGCCCTGTAGGAGGGATCTGTGTGTGATGCCATGAGGCTAGGTTGTCTTGCCTTTCTTAAGGTTGAAGACTGAAAAATTGGCTTCATAGAAGCCCCTTGATCGCACAGTTCTTGCAAATTGTTGGCATTTACCGCCCCTCTTCATTTGCTTTACTCGCTTTACCAGAGACAGGGAATGTGAACCTGGGGGAAGAGTCAGGAAGGCACAGGCTAGGAGTGTGTGTGAGTGTGTCCCCAAGGGCTCATGAGAGCGGAGCTTGGTCCCCAGCACAGGAATTTTAAGAAATGCTGGAACCTCAGAAAAGAACGACGCAGCTCTCTCAGGACTCCATTTCCTCCTTACCAGGGGAGATTATTATGAAAAGAACAAGCCTCTCTCCGAATCCCTCTGGCCTTCTCTCTCCCCATTCAGTCCTTCTCTCCTGCATGTCACCCTGCCGTGATGCCACGTGCATGTTCTGATGTAGCCGGAGGCTGTCACCACAGCTGAGCAGATGGGGCCACCTGTCTTGAACGTCAAGCTTCTGGAACTGTGAGCTAAATGAACTGTTTTTATACAAAGTATCCAACTGAGGTGTTTTGGGTATGGGAAGAGAAAATGGACTAGGACAGTCCAACCTCCTTACACCCAGTTATTCTGTCTGTGACCGCGCTCTGTGACAGCAGGGGCACAACTGGATGGCAACAACAGGCTCGGAAGACCAAATGAAAAGGAACTCACAGACCGTTGTACCCTCCTTGGGCTACAGTGACAAAACATGGTACAGCACAGTGGTTTACAAGCAACAGAAATTTATTTCTCACAGTCCTAGTGGCTGGGAAGTCCAAGATCAAGGGGCTGACAGATTTCATGAGATACTGGCTGTTCCTCAGAAACAGCTGTCTTCTCAGCCTTGCCTCTGGTAACAGGGATCAGGGTCTCTCTCACGCTTCTTTTTCTCTGAGACAGGGTCTTGCTATGCCTTTTAGGCTGGCCTTGAGCTCACTTTGTAGCCCAGGCTAGTCTCAAACTCCCAACAATCCTCCTGCCTCAGCCTCTTGAGTGCTGGGATTACAGGTGTGCGCCACCATGCCCATCTCTTCCAGCTTCTTTTATAAAGCTACTAATCCCAATCAGGAAAGCTGCACCTCCAGAGCCTAATCACCTTCCAACCCCACCTCCTAATACACCCTACCATCAGCTTGTGGGTAAAGACCCCAACACCTGAATTTTAAGAGGAAATATACATTCAGACCCATCACTGACTAGAACTATCACACATTTCTAGGATTTCCTGCCAATTCTTATTCCTTTTATTTTTATTGATTGATTTACTTTCTTTTTCTTTTTGCATCACTGGATGGAACCCAGGGCCTTTACGCTGAAGCACATCTACATTTTTGTCCTTGTTTTTGAGATGGGGTCCGCTCAGACTTGTCATCCTCTTGCCTTACTCCACCCCCCAAGTGCTGGGATTATAGACATGCGCCACCACGCCCAGGCTTAGTTCCATTTTTAAAATAAGTTCTAACTATACATGTATCATCATATTCAAGATCATTCTAATTTTCGTTTTGGTAAATACAACATCCTCATTTAAAAAGAAAAAAAGATGACTTTTCCCTATAATAATCTGTTGTATTCTCTATGTGGATTAAGAAGGGTGACATGCAGAACACCCTTCTCAGAAGCATGTACCCATCCAAAAATATCATGCATCGTGCCCATTTCATCAGGCAGTGGGTGGGGTGCTTGATCTGGGGGTGGCCCTGGTTTCTGATGATATACCTGGTCATGCTTTTATTTATTTTCTTGTACCGGGAATTGAACTCATGACCTCAGGCTTGCCAGGCAGGCGCTTGTGCCACTGAGCTACATCCCTGGCCCCTGGTCATGGTTTTATAATACCTGTCCATTGTACTAACCATGAAACCACTGTAGAATGTAAGTTCCACAAGGCAGGAACTTAAGTCTTTTTCTTTTTCCTGCGGGGTCCTTAACCCTAGGACAGGGCCAGCATCTAAGTAGGTGCTTAGTATTTGTTGAACAGATGAGTGAATAAACGAAATCTGAGGTGTGATAGAAAAATATGGTGTGTTTAAATAAAAGAAAATTGAGCTGGGCGCGGTGGTGCACGCCTCTAATCCCAGCACTCAGGAGGCTGAGGCAGGAGGATCGTTGCGAGTTTGAAACCAGCCTGGGCTACAAAGTGAGCTCAAGGCCAGCCTGAACTGCATAGCGAGACCCTGTCTCAAAAAAGACAAATAAATAAATAAATAAATAGACAAAACTTGATTATAGGAAAAGATGCATTTCCATCAGTCCCCCTCAAAATGTTCTCTCTTGCTCCAAACACATTTATACTGTCCTTCTTGCGCTTTCTGAAGCAGTTCTAGAAGTTCTCTTTCATGTGTAAATATTTACCTTTCTTGGTCATTTTGACTTTGGGAAAGAGCCAGAGTTTCTTGGTGCCAGATCTGGTGAACAAGGCAAGTTCACCGGAGGACACCCTGTGATCTTTTTCAAGCCTGCCTCTCCATTGGGTGGCCCTCAGCAGCAGCACGTCCCGTCCCGTAGTCTTGATCACAGGTCATACAGACTCTCACAAAAGAGCACCTCCAGAATGGCTTCAGAAAGTGAAAAGCGATGAGAGGAAGCAAGGAGGAGTAATCTGAGAGGGGATAACAGTAATGTCTTTATGTCTGATGAACACTCCCAGTGTTTCAGTGTAAAGGAATCCCACTGGGTTCCATGGCTGTGCAGTTCTGAGCAGCCCTTAGCTACCAAATCTTTATTATGAGGAAATCATGACTTACTGTTCAAAGCCTCACCAAAGTGTGGCCTGAAGCAGGCCTGCTGCAGGGCATCTACCACACCGGGGGAATTTGTTTGACTCACTATTTGCTACTGATTAGAGCCTAGACTCTGGGATGAATGCTTCCTTGCAGATTTAGTTTGAAATTATTTCTGCCCTACTGGAGAAATAATCCCCCCAAAGCATAATTTTTTTGCCCCTTAGGAAATTAACTGTTTGTGTGTTTAGCGATGCTACCTTATTTTAACCTTCCTTTCTGCACCGACTGTACACATCCGTTTCTTGTTTCGGTGTTTAGATAAACTCTGTCACCATGCTGGTTCCTTGTTAATTACTTAATAAGTATTTAACACCTGTTGAAGAGACTGAATTAATTATCTACGTCTATGCAAAATGAAAAGAATTCCCATAGTGGCTTAAAACAACAAAAAATGTCCTTTATTACTTTGCAAGGTTTCTATCTGGTTTATCTCAAGTCCTCCATAGGAACGTCCTTAGTGATAAATGTCGAGCTGTGCCCACGGCTCCGGGTGCTGGCTGAGACCAGCCTGGTTTCAGCAGAGGACTCTGTAGGAGGGTGCTCCACAAACTCTGCACACACAGGGCTTGGCCAGGGGTCTTGGTCGGCAAGGCAATGTCACCGAGGAGCAGGTACAACCACGAAAAGCAATCCAAGCGCCCCAGGAGCCAAATGTTTCTAAGAGTCCTGGTTTTCCTTTTATTCTGACCCTACAGTTTCCTTTTCAACTCCAAAAGAAATAGAAAGGAAATAACGAGCAGGAGCCTTTTCGGACTTGACCTGCCGGAGAGAAATCGCTTGTCCCCGGAGGGAATATGCGTCTTTGTACCCTGAGATTTGCCCCGGGGGTGGGCCTCCGCTGCTGTCCCCCAGGGCTCCTCCAGGGTCTCCTCTTGTCGCCCCCAGGCTCAGGGAAAACCACGCTGCTGGATGCCATATCGGGGAGGCTTAGGCACACCGGCACCCTCCTAGGGGAGGTGTACGTCAACGGCCGGGCTCTGCGTCGGGACCAGTTCCAGGACTGCTTCTCCTACGTCATGCAGGTGGGCGCGTCACCCGCACCCCACTGACCCCACCTCAGCCCCGCCGCCGGCTGACGAGTCCTCTCCCGCAGAGCGACACCTTCCTGAGCAACCTCACGGTGCGCGAGACGCTGCTCTACACGGCGATGCTGACCACGCGCCGCGGCTCCGCAGACTTCCTCCAGAAGAAGGTGGGGACCCCCGCGGCCCAACGCAGCAGCCCCTTTCCCCGCCTGGCTTTCACCCGGCTGGGCCCTACCTGCGCAGTCTGAGGGAGATCTGACCCATTCAAACGGAGATGCGCTCTCTGCCTAACGCACACAGCCTGGATTTCACACTAGGTCTGGGAAAAGCAAAAGCAAACCACCTCCACCCCCCAAAAAATAGAACGTGAAGTAAGCTCATTCAGAATTTTCCAAAATATCGACGGTAGGTTAAAATGATAATATTTTGAGTGTAAATATTATTACTGTCATTAAATTATCCTCACCTTTAACTTTTTAAACTTTTTAAAAATTTGGGTTACTGGCATACCCCCTCCTCGGAACCACTTGTGTGACCCACTGGCCTCCTGTTCCCTGAGGTCTGCGTTGAAAAGCTACAGTATTTTTCCCACTGATTTTTCTCAGCTTACTTTGTGGTGTCTTGACTGGGCCTCATTCAAACAGGAGCAAGTTAATGAGGCAGAGACTGTGGAATGGCCAGCTCTTTCAAGGATCCAATCTGTTTCTTAGGTGTAGCCATTTTGGAAGTAGCCCCAGGCACACCTGCCAGAACCTTCCCTGGAAACACTGCCTCAGCTGTCTGCACCATGAGGCCTGGCAACTATGACAGGTCAAGTGTCACCTTCAAGAGGCACAGCTCCCTGCCAAGGAGGCTCGTGGGTAAATGGTATTCTCCTATTGGAGCATCCGGGACCATTCTGAGGACAGCCTTGGCGGGAGTCTGCCCTCAGGCAAGGCCGTTGGCCTCGCAGAGAGATGCCTGGCCTGGGTCCCTACCTCAGAGTGCTCAGGGGTATGGCAGGGCGCCACCGTTCCACCTGGTTTTGCTTCTCTTTCATTTGGCTGGCATTGGGCAGGGTTTGTCTTACGCACAAATCTCACCTCTCATACCAACCTGTGAGGAAGACATTGTCTCCCTCTTGCAGAGCAAAGGACTGACATCCAGTCAGGACCAGGCAAGTGGGGGTGGCAGAGCTGAGACGGAATCCAGGTCCCCTGGCTGCATCCTGCTCACTGAGTTCCTGTGTGGCTAAGGTGACACCAGGGTTCAGGTTACCAGGGCCCCTGAGTGCACAGGTGTGTTCACACGACTTAGTGCCCCAACCACGAGAGGCAGAGACGGAGCCAGGCCACAGACCCTCGCGGCTTCCTCTCCGGTGGTTTAGCGTTTGTCTTTCTAAAATAGAAGAAAACCGCCCTGGTACTCAGGTGGGAGAAATGAAGCCATGAGCAGATTCTCCCAGTGGAGTGATTCAATTCTATCACACTCTGGAAAGAGTCTGAGAAACTCACGGGCATTAATCTTTGGCCAATTCCCACATACCATGAAATGGACTGGCAGCAAGTGTGCCTTCTCTGCCGGGCACAGGCAGCCGCAAACGTTCTGCAGAGTGATGGCACCGAGCTGACCCTGCCTGAGTGTCCTTTCTGAGCAAATCCAGGCCACAGCAGCTGAAATTTTGACGAAGTAATGTAGTGAGCAGGAGGTACTGATGATAACGGCGAACAGGGCCTGGCAAACCTGCCCTGACCTTGGAGGAGGCTGGAAGGGAAGCCTGGCTGATGTGAGCGGGCTGGCGTCTGCTGAGCGGTCCGCTGAGCCTGGTGCCCTGTGGACCCCCTGAGCACTCAGGTAGCCCTGACGCTTGTGAAGGCTGGGACCCTGGGCAAATTGTGGCCCTCTCTGAGAAGCTGTTTTCCTCTCTCTAATAGATAGAATAATACATCTGTGCTAGGGTTTATGTGAAGAATAAATCAGATTATGTAAGTGCCAAGGCATGGAGAGGATTGGGCTAGATGATTCCCAAAGTCTTTCCAAGACTGTGAATTCCACGTCCCATAGAGTCTGCACAAACACAGAGGAGGTTTCCTATCAGGCATAAAACAACCAGTGCGGATTAAGTAACCATGTCCTCTGTGCATCCCGCCCAAGGCAAGGGACAAATGTACAACTTTCCGGAAGCTGCAGGTGTGAAAGGAGGTTTGGAAGTTCACCCCAGTGAGCACACAAACCCAGCTCTATCAACCAAAGGTCAGTTCTAGGATCCTTTAGTCCAATGACATGAAGAGACGCTTCTTTTCTCCAGATCATCTCAATCTAGTTTATGTACCCATCTGCCCCTTCTCATTATTCTCCTTTATTTCAGACACACCCCTTCTTTTGATTAAAGCCTGGCGTGTGCCAGTATCCTGCCCTCCGCTGTCTCTGGGATTTTGTTCCGCATATCACCCCTTTTTTCTCCAGTCTAGTTTGTTGGGGCTGATTTTTCAATGCAATGCATTTGTTTCTTTTCCTTTTTCCTTATGAAAAGAACTCAACCTCGTTAGAGGAGGGTGGGGACAGACACTACCATATACAGTCTTAGTTTTCATCAGCCTGCTTCCTCCAGAGCCGCCTGCCAGTGGGGCGATCGATCAGGGAAAGACTAGAAGGAGCAGAGAGTTCCCATCAGACCTTCGGAGACAGGATGAGCTGAGACAGGAAGGAGGCAGGGAGGGAAAGGGCCAGCCTTCTGGACAGCGAGGCGCTGACTTCCACGTCACTGCTTCGGCGAGGCGTGAATGGAGAGGGAGCTGCAGGTAAGCGTGGCGGGAGGGCTGGAAGGAAGGGAGTTTTAAGACGTGTTGCTGTGAACTACAAACTGGGCCCGTTCGAAGTCCTGAAAGAAATTCAAGGAAAGATGGGGATTACTTTTCACAACTTGTGGCAGCTGCTCACGTTTCTTTGATGCAAAACCACACTGAGACTTGGCCCACGCTAGGATGTACCCAGGAGACATAGGGAAGACCAGGTTCAGTTCAAACCAATGAGGATTTTTAAAACATATATTTATTGTAATATATTTCAAGATTTAAACACTTACAAAAGTCCGCTGTGTTAAAACTACCCTTTTGGGTGCTTTTTCTGTATGGGTCAGACAGGGCGGCACCTAAAATAGGTGTTCAACGAGCTATCCGTCATTTTGTGATGAATCTCCCTGCAGCAAACTTAAGCATTTGGTGTTGCCCCAGGGACTTAAAGCATATATGCCTTTTCCTTTTGAATCTGCTTCGTGTGTAATATTGTGACCCAAGCCAAACTGGATTTCGCTGTAAGAGGCGGATTTCTCCGGGACGTGGTGCGTCTGGAAGGGGCTGCATGCTTGAAGATGTTCTCTCTCTGGCCATCTCCAGCTGGGGAGCTGAGATTGAGCTGTCACACAGGTGGTCAGCGTCCTAGGCCTTGTGTCTCCCACAGGTGGAGGCTATCATGGCAGAGCTGAATCTGAGTCACGTGGCAGACCAAGTGATCGGCAACTATAACTTTGGGGGCATTTCCAGTGGCGAGCAGCGTCGGGTCTCCATCGCAGTCCAGCTCCTCCAGGACCCCAGTAAGTGGGACCCAGACCTGTGGCTACCTGGGCACTTGCCCCACATGTCTGCAGATACTTGAGGCTCTTTCTTCCTACTCTGCATGTGGAAAGGAGTTTGTGTGGCACTGAAATCACTAAGCTTTCCGAATTGGAGACCCAGGGATTTTTGGAAGTATTATGTGGTTTGCTTCCTGACGCTATTTCATCATCTAAGTATAGATAGTCCCCAACCTAACAAGGGTCCCTACTTGTAATTTTTCAACTTTAAGGTGCTGTGAAAGCAATACACACAGTATAAACTATACATTGATGTTTGAACTTTGATCTTTTTTGAGGCTAGTGAAAGGTAATGCCATTAGCACCCCCTCCCCATACACGCACTCTACCCATACTGGGGACTGAACCCAGGGCTTCATACTGAGCTAAATACCTAGCCCTTTGTATGTTTTATTTTGAGACACAGTTTCACTAAGTCACTAAGTTGCCCAGGGTAGGCTTGAGTTTATGATCCTCCTATCTCAGCCTCCCAGAGGTGACCTGTCAGAAGGTCACAGCTATTAGGTGGCCATGTGGTGGAAAGCGGGAGCCACCAACATTCTGCAGGGAGCTGTGTCGCAATGCTATGATGTGCAGATGATGCAGGGACCTGTGGCGATCTCCTCGTAGTTAATCAATCTTGACGTATTGACTGCATTTCCAACACACTATTTTCACTGTACTATGAGTTCATTGAACATAACACCTTCATAGGTCAAGGACCATCTGTACAAAACATCCGGAATCAGAAACATCGCATTTGTATGATAGTGTTCTCTTAGTAGTTCCATGAGCACAGGGCCTGTGCCACCCATGCTATTTGTTATAGCAGTGTCACTGTGTTTGCAGGGAAAGGCTGATTAGTTGTGTATGACCAGAAGTGTTTATCAGACAGCAGGACTCAGGAGGAAATGACGGCTGACACTGCGAAGCAAATGCCGTGCGGGAGGGGTGAGCAGGATGAGGTAGCCAGTTCCCTTCTTCTCTTGCCTGGAGCAGTCACTGCCCCCACCTGGCAGACCCAACCCTTCTATGAGCCTGGAAGAGGGGTTGCTGCACCAGGATCCTTTCTTTAAATTGTGGTGGGTTAACACTACCCAATCGTCTGGTGGTGTGTGGTCACTAGAAGGCAGATAGAAAAAATGCTCTTAAGAGCTCTTGGTCATTTTGGTGGTGGAAATGAGCTGCTGTTCATCCGTATAAAGAACCCAAACACCTGCCACACCTCAGACCTTGTTATGGATCAGATCTCTTGGCTATATAAAGCATATTTATGCTTTTAGTGTTAGAAAGTGCTACAGATAAGAAACAGAGTTATGCCCTTTCCAGCCTATCTCCTGAGAACGTAATGCCTGTCACTGGCCACTGGATGCAGCCCAAACAGTCCGCAGTACCAAGGCAGAGGCCCAGCTCCATTGCCCTCTGTGCCTACATTCGCTGCGGGGCTAGGGGTCAGTCCCGCAGGTCAGGTCCTCTCCCGGGGACTGGGACGACAGCAGTTTGCTCGCAACTTCTCATCGTGCACTGTGCGGATGGGGTACAACAGCTCAGTAAAGGTGGTCAAAATCTAGTTTTCAGGACAGAGCCCACAGGGCAGTGGCTCTGACATCCGCCCCTTCTTTGCTGGCAGAGATCATGATGTTTGATGAGCCAACCACAGGCCTGGACTCCATGACTGCGAATCAGATCATCTATCTCCTGGCGGAGCTGGCTCGCAGGGACCGCATCGTGATCCTCACCATCCACCAGCCCCGCTCCGAGCTCTTCCAGGTAGGAGGGCGCGGGCTTGCTCCTCTCAGCCCAGGAGTGGGCAATGGGTGCTGTGCTGGGAGTGAGGGAGAGGACTGACGTGCTCATCAAAGCATTGGAGGCAACGGTCCTGGTTTGGGAAGACAAAGGAGGGAAATCAGTTTCTTTTCAGCATCTCATTCCAAATATGTTTGAAACACTAGCTCATTTAAGTCTCACGATAATCCTCTGAGGCTGGCATCATGTACCTCCTTGACAGAGGAGAAGAGCAAGGCACAGCAAGGACCGAAAACGTAGGCAGTGGGACAGATAAGCGTGGAACTGCCACTCACGGCTGAGTTGGCTTGGAAGGCTGGATTTTCCCCATGAATCGTGCAGATGCCTCCTGCAAACTGTCATGTGACCCTCCCAGGATCCTGTTAGCTCCTTTCCACTTTCTGTAGCTGAGAGTCTGAGATTTCAAATATAAACAACAAACAAACAGAACATCCCAGGTTGTTCAAGGTCACTTTCTCGTGTAATGGCTGGAACTTAAAAACCTGGCCATGTAGCTCTTCTCTACCTCAGAGGTGATGCTGGGGCTCAGGGAGGCAGAGCATGATCGTCAGAAGTGACCCTGCTGGTACGTATAGAGACACTCTGACCGTCTCCAGTGCGCCCACCGAGAAGGCTGATGAGTGGCGGAGGTAACCAAAGGACTGACTGACTGCTTGGGAGTGACCTGACCACGCACTGTCTGTTCTCTGATCAGCACTTTGACAAAATCGCTATCCTGACTTTTGGAGAGTTGGTTTTCTGTGGAACCCCGGTGGAGATGCTCGATTTCTTCAACAACTGTGGTTACCCTTGCCCTGAGCACTCCAACCCCTTTGACTTCTACAGTAAGTTTTGCTGTCTCGTTCCCCTTCATGAATGGTTTTTAAATTCTTTTCTCGCATATTTCTGCCCGGATGGCACCTGCCTTCGTGGGTTTTGGTTTTGCTTTTGTTTTGATGATTTTGTGTGTCAAGGAGCTAGTTTGGTGGGTCACTTCACCTGCCATTGATGACTACCCAGAATAAGCTGGGGATCTCTTTCAAGCACATTCATGTACTCCTCCTTTGTTAGAGAAAAATTAACTGAACTTCTGAATTCTCCGATAGTCCCAGTGGAATTCTCATGGCCTTCCTGGATAGCTTTAAAATGTTCTGATTTTATAGGTGGGCATTAACAACAGATTTTATTCTGATGAGATGCAGTTAATATTCATGAATCAACAATAAAATGATTCTCCATTGCTTATATATGTGCATTGAAAAACACATGGATCATATTTTTTTTGGAAAAATTCTAGTGGACCTGACATCAGTGGATTCTCAAAGTAGAGAACGAGAAATAGAAACCTACAAGCGAGTCCAGATGCTTGAATCTGCCTACAAAGAGTCAGCAATCTGTCGTAGAACTTTGGAGAACATTGAAAGAACAAAATGCCTGAAAACCTTACCAATGGTTCCTTTCAAAACCAAAGACATTCCCGGAACTCTCTGCAAACTGGGTGTCCTTTTGAGGTAAGAGCCTTAGAGGTGAAAACCAGGCCCCAGATCAGCATTTCAGCTCTTTAGATGGTCACCAGCGCTGAGAGAAAAGGAAGCAAGGTGGGCTTGTTTGGTTTCCTTTCAGGAGAGTGACGAGAAACTCACTGAGAAATAAGCAAGCGCTGGCTCTGCGTCTCCTTCAGAATCTGATCATGGGTTTGTTCGTCACCTTCTTCCTCCTGCGGGTCCAGAACGACATGCTCAAGGGTGCAGCCCAGGACCGCGTGGGTCTCCTGTACCAGCTTGTGGGTGCCACGCCGTACACAGGCATGCTCAACGCTGTTACTCTGTGTAAGCGCTGCAGGCAGACAAGGGGCGCCCTTCTTTCTCCCTCAATAGCCCCTACCTCAGCTGACACCCTGAGCTGAGTCTACCACAGAAGGGTCTGTCTACAAGCTCCCCCAGCCCGCTCCAGAGCCCCTCCCTGGGGAAAGGTGACTACTGAGTTATTAGCACCTTAGCCTGAATTAGATCACCAGGAAGATCTCTCTGAGGGTCTAAGGATCCAGGCAAACATGTAGCTATGAGGCCTTGGTAGCAGAGAGTTGGGGAAGAGTTTTTCAAAGTATCTTTCCCGGCCTTCAGGATACTCACAGCCCACCGGGCCCAGTTACCCGGCCCATTTTGCAATATCTCTTTCTTTGTGGAGCTTACTTTGGAATAAGCAGCATCTTATAGTCAAACTCGGTGGGAATCCAGCAGCAACACCCAGATACCTGATGTTATAACTTACTCAGGAAAATAGATACTAGCGGGATTACTGACATGAAACACACAGCTCAGGGAAGGGAAGGTGATGCTTTGTGCAAAGCTGGTCTTAGGAATGGCTATGAAGGGCAACAGTAAGTCCCTGTGTGTACCAGGCTTTCCAGGCCCCTCCGAGAGTCACTGTAAAAGGCAGACTGCTGTGGGGGCCAACGTCCTGCACAAAGAGGGGACAGAATGCCTTGTTCCTTCATGCCCTTTTCTTCTGGGATTGATGACGCTCCATCCCCCAAATTTAGAGGGGACACAAATCACATCTTTTGCACCCATATTGGAATTCAGGTAGAGTGTAGATTCGGGGCGGGGGCTTTATTGTCTCATGGGTGGCGGGGATGGCAGGTCCCCTCCTTCTGTGAGTAGGCAACGTGCCCATCTGGGGCTCCCTTCAGCGCGGGCTCAGCCTCCCTCGCTCAGCTGTGTGGTGATGACTGTCTTGGAACTTGCCTTCTATTTCAGTTCCTATACTGCGAGCTGTCAGTGACCGGGAGAGTCTGGACGGCCTGTATGAGAAGTGGCAGATGCTGCTGGCCTACGTGCTGCACATACTCCCCTTCAGCATCATCGCCACGGTGCTTCTCAGCAGTACCAGCTACTGGTAAGGGTGGTTCGGACCCTTCCACTCACCCAAGTCGGGCTGCATGGAGTGAGAGGGTGACCAGGTCCATGTTCTCTGCTCTGAAGGACCTGTGTTTTGCCCATCTGTGCTTAGTGCAATGTCCTGTCTTTCTGTACATTGATTTTATAATAAGTACAGTAACCCGGCCTTGGGTGGTACGGAACCAGAGAACAAACCAGAGAGACAACATGGGCCAGAAGGCACAGCCCACCTTCTCTACAGGGAGGGACAGAATACAGGGCTCCAAAGTGGCTGGACTGAGGTGCCCAGGGGCCCAGGTGCAGAGAAGGTGACCACGGGTCGCCAGCAATGACATGTGGTTTCCCCAGGCTGCTGTGAGCTGGAGGGCAGCAGGCCCCTGCCTGGGGTGCCACTGATGCACCTGGACACTGCAGGGACACTGCAGTTCGGGCAGGGTGAAGGGGCCTAGAGGTTCAAAACAGTGACTCTGGGAAGAGAGTACTGGGAACCAGGAAACAGCCCCAGTGCCACTGGGTTTGGATGGATGCCTTCTTTTTATGTCTTAGAACTTTATAAAGATATAAATCCAAGGTTGTGTAGAGTTATATTTGCAGGACTTGTTGTGGGGAGATGGATCTCCTCTCATCATGTGACTTTGCCTTCAATGACCCGGCATTCTCTGATTCCATTAGTGTAAAGGTATCTAGCACGTGGCCCCAAGAAAGAGAACTTAGGCGGTTCCCGAGATGTTGACTCTCTTCACTGTCCAGATGCAGGTGCTCCTAGGCATAGCCAGTTCAAAGGTCCAAGCTATCCAGAAGCAAAAGTATGAATCATTATTATAAACATGACATCTAAGCACAAGATAAACTAGGGCGTGGCTAGTGTGAGCTCTGAGAGTAAAGCCTTAAAGGGGGAGAGAAGGGTGACCAGGATGGGGAAGGCACAGAGGTCTTGGGGAAGTGAAAGGAGAGGCAACACTGGGCAGCAGAGAGGGTGGGCATGAGTGTTTCCAGAGGGTGTGGTTAGCCTATTAAGTAATGGAAGTGAGCCAGAAAAGGAGGCAGTCATTGTGAATTTCCAGAAAAGAGCTCCATAGAGCAGAGTGGGTAAAGGTCAGGTTTACAAGGGTTGTGGAAGACACAGATGCTGTTTAGGGGAGCTTGGTGAAGCAGGAGAAGAGAAAAAGGTAGGTTTGGTTGAGGAAGAGGTCATCAAACTCAGAGAATAGCTGCCTCAGGATATGAGAAATAAGATTATTAGAAATCATGAAGGGGCTCGGGCGTAGCTCAGGGGTAGGGGCCCGACCTAGCGTGTCCAAAGCCAAGATCTATCCCCAGCACCACAACAAACAAACAAACAGAAACTAACAAAAATTAGATTGTGAGTTCCATGAAGGTACAGCCCAAACTGGGTAAGTCACAGATCACGGTTTCAGAGTAGACCCAGGTAAGGACAGGGAGGCAGAACAACGCGAGAGTGTAGACGCATGTGGATGGGGGATGGGAGTAGGGCGAGAAGAAGGATGAGCGCAGGAGAGAGACACAGGAGGGAGATGCAAGGAAACGGCAAGATAGGAGGGGAGCTCACCTGCTGAGAGCCGGGAAGAGAGTGACGCAGGGCAGCAGGGTGAGGCAGAGGCTGTTACCAGTCGTGCTGGGAAATGCCGCTGGGACCCAAGATGCACAGAGGAAACCTTAGAGGGGTCCAGGGCTCAGATGAGGCAAACTGGCTCCAAGGAGCACAGCCATGTGCCACGCTCGACACACTCGGAACACACCTTTCAATCACCTACGTGAGAAGGCAGGGCCCCCAGAGGTGAGGACCAACAGGGCAAAGAGTGGCAGAAGCAGGCAAGGACCCGAGGCGGCGAGGACTGGGGAAATGGGAATGAGGAGGTAGGCTGAGGTAAGATGGTGCGTTCAAAGTCTGAAACCTTGTGAATGGATCCGTGTTGAGTACCACAGAAACTGAAGAAGTGCTGAGGGACCTGGGTTAGGCAGACGCAGCCAGCGGAATGGAGATCAACCAGTTAGAATTTCGTGTGGGTGATTCTTCAAGGAAGCTCAAGACCTTGAGGAAAACAAAAGTAAGTGATCAGCAACAACAGTGCAAACCAGAACTGAGTTTTTCTGGAGCATCCTGATAGGGAATGACCCTTGTCCAGGAGCTATAAAGTCATCAGCGGGGAAAGGATGTTTTAGATGTCACAAGACAACAGTAGCAAAGGCACGTAACAGAATAAACTGCTATGATTCGTGAAAGAGGCAAGGGGGGTGACCTTGAAGAGAGGAGGAGGGCAGACGACAGGCCAGGTTCTACAATCAAAGAGCACCCCAGTGCCAGGGTCACTTCAAACCCCTAGCACACATGAAGATTTGGGGAAGGCAACATAGGAGACAGGGATGGAGAGATAGGGTTGCCTGTCTACAGGGAAACAAACGGCAAACCAAGGCAGGGAGGTTCGAATAAAAGGTAGGAATGGAATGGAGGCCTGCAGGAGGAAGCCGGGCTGGTGGAGGATGAAAGTGGTGAGGGGCTTCGCTGCGGGCCCAGCCCTCCGGCACGGGGGTGAGGTTACGGGAACGAGGGCTGAGACACAGGTCGACTGGGCCCTTGGCACTAAGGTCAGAGCGGTGTTGGGAGGAAGAACATGGCTCCTTATACGGAGGCCTGGAGAGTTCAATAGCTCATTGTGATTGTGTCTGAGTAATTTATTGTGCTATAAGCGCCTCAGTGAGCTGACTCATACTGAGTAGAAGCCAGCGGAAACAACTGTGGAAATAAGGGGTCTCAAGCGCAGGCCCTGTTGCAAAAATGCCTTGCACAAAGGAAGTTTGGCTGTCCCTGCTAGCTCTTCCCAGCCTGTAACCACCAAGGATTTATTCATAGAAGGCAAGTATGGTATTTTTCCTAAATAACAGTGCTTGGGAAGGAAACTAAAGACCTTCTGTTTTTCTAGGACTATAGGCTTATATCCCGAGGCTGCCCGATTTGGATATTTCTCTGCTGCGCTCTTGGCCCCTCACTTAATTGGTGAATGTTTAACTCTTGTGCTGCTTGGGATAGTCCAAAACCCAAATATTGTCAACAGTATAGTGGCTCTGCTGAGCATTGCTGGGTTGCTGGTTGGATCTGGATTTGTCAGGTAAGATACAAAGATTCACAGGATTTACAGGGGTATGTGTGGTTGATGACCGCAGGATGATGGCCGCTATAAAGGAATTCCAGAAGGGAGCTCGGTGGTACTAGCTTAAGGTATCACTTTGCAGCCGGGAGTACTTACTCTGCCTGCTAAGTAATCATTATTGCCTGAGACCTTGTGCCAGTGATTCAATAAAGTGACTCTCTATTGGGAATCAGGAAATAAGGTGAGCAAATTAATGACAGGATCCACATACAACAAGCTATGAAAACAAAAGCAAGAAAACCAATCTGGATGTTCCAGAAAAACTCATGATCCACATTCCAGGCTAAAGATTATCTATATTATTAGTTCATTTCTGACCTAGCACTGTTGAGCATCTATTATGGTTCTCAGTTCCCAGTTATTTTTAGGCATTAAAACTAGTCAGATAAAGAAAAAGACTGCAGGATAGAAGACTGCTCAAGAAAGTTTCAGGACTTAGAGGTCAGGTGCCAAATGTTAACAGTAATTATCTTGAGATGATATTTAATTTTTAAATTCAAATTTTCTATATTTTACAAATTTTCTACAATTGTATAATGAATACACACACAAGAGAACAGAAGAAGCAGAAATTTTTTTAAAAGTTTAAAAAGGCAGGTGACATGAGTGAGATCTAAACTCTGGGTCCTTGAAGGTTTTATTTATTTGATTTAAAAATCAAATCATGTTTTGAAATCCTATAAGATTTCTATTGTTTCTGTAGCTTTTTTCTTCATTGTTGTTATTATTTTTTCCTCTTTAAAGTAAAAAAATCAAATCACAAACAAAGAACGAGTGAACAACCACTATACAAAATAACTTCTGTTAGTCATTTAGCTTTAGAATGACCCATTTTCAGGTGGAAACAAAGCTCAGACTTGACTTTGCCTGAGTCCTGAGCCTGTGATGCCTGTGGCTCCCTGGACAGTGGACTGACGTAAGTCATAAACTTCCTCCTCATGAGCAGGACCAAGGCACTCTTCGGTCTGTTTTATTTAAGACAGGGTCTCACTATGTAGTTCAGGCTGTCCTTAAACTCACTGTGTAGCCCAGGCTGGCCTCAAACGCATAGTGATCCTGAGTTACTGCCTTAGCCTCCCGAGTGTTTGGGTGACAGGCATGCGCCGCCATGCTTGGCACTCTTATGTCTCAAATTAAGTTTCCTCATTTACAAAACAGAAGTTCTTATCTTGGCCTCAACTACCTCAGGAGGTCACTGGGAGTAAATGAGGTAACAACGTGAAGACACAGGGAGGCAAAGTCCGCTAGGTTTCGATGGATCAAGAAGGTATTCCTTACATTCCCTGGCGTTTGTCTAAAGCAGCTTCTCTCTGAGGAATGCACCAATCAGGTCATCCTCAGGGGTGCAGACTCCAGCTTGGGAGTTGCCTCCTCTTTCACATTATTTGAATCATTATGTGCCAGTCAAGCTGGTACTTTTTCCTGTACCTGCTTTTTAGGAAGAGGAGACTAATTGCTGTTAAAATGGAGGCCCTGGCTAACATTACTACTAAATGCTCTTGATTTCTTTGCAAAATCTTCAACATTGAGAGGCCTCTCTCAGACTCTGCTCACGCTCCAGGCACAGCTTGCACTGGCCCTTTTGTGGGCTTCATCCCTGACAGAACCACGGGCAGCATCTGCGCTCCTGGATCCCTTCCCCTTCAAACACAAACGGAAGCAGCTTTGCTGTTCCTTCTACTCACAAAATATTTCAAGTTCTTTGGGATGAGAAATGCACATGTCAGAGACATCTATGCAGAAGAAAGTTACCCCAAATATCACAACCCAGAACGAAGCTTTGTGGCATATCCAATAGACTTCAATAATGCTTTTAGTAAAAATGGAATTGTACTCTTGTTTAAGGAGGAAGGATGTGTCCTTTCTTACCATTTAACAGTATAAGGGAAAGTTCCCTGTCAACAAATCTAACCCCCTGGTGCCTCTCTCTCCAGAGCATCCCCTGGGTTCTAGGACACAGCCTGGGCCTCCCCGGTGCCTTTCGCTCACTTGGTGTCCCTCTGCCTGCCATGGCCCAAGGAGCTCTCTCTGACCACTGCCCACACGTGCCCCTTGTGTTACAGTCTTTCCTTAAAATCGCCATCTGCTCGAGGACAGCAGCGGTGTCTCATCCATCATTACAGTCTTTCACAGGGAACAGCTCATGGTCTCCACTCTGGTCAACGTATGAGTTTTGCAAACCTAGTTGGTTCAGGACCAGTTAACCTCTCAATGTGGCTCACTTATTTTGTGTCTTAGAAAACTGCCACTAACTGAAAGTCATGGGGCTCAGGGGGGGGGGTCACTTGGGAACAGGGGAGATCATAAACACCAAATACGAGAGTGTCGTAGATGTACAATGCTATTTTTCATGTTCTTGGCATGAATAGGTCACTATTCTATGTTTTATAGCCTTAATCCTTTCATGCCTTGTGTTTCATTTTTGGAACAACAATAACAAATGAAATAACAATGGAACATAACAAAATTTTTTTCTCTTCCAATTCTTGTCCCTTGACTTTTTCCAGGTAACATATACTAATTTCAGGAAAAAATTTGAACATCGCAGCCTTTGGCATAAATGGGTTAAGGATATACATTCTGTGTCTCTAACCACACTGAGTTCTTTAAGGACAAGATACTATTTTTTAAATTCCTAAAGCATTTTAAACCAGAGCTTTGCAAATATATTTCGCATGCATTTTTGGCCCGGTAGAAACCATACAGTGGACTGAGGCAGCCGCGGCATCAACACGAAGTTCCTTCCGAGCGGGCCTGGAGAGGAGGAATGCTTTGTCTTCACAGTGAATGTGCGCCTGCCCTCTCCCTCCCCCCACCCTCACATTTCAGTTTAGCTCTCACTTCATACCCTAGCACCTTCAGGTCTATGTTTAATCCCAGGTATCCTCCTCTCATGTTTTCTTCTACGTTATATAAGTGGTGCTTACCAAAAATGTTACGTGCTAGTCCATCATGAAAGGACTGGTAAAGTCCCCACTACAATGGATCTCCAGAGTGTAATTAAAAATGACTGCATGCTATTTACTAACTTGGAAGGAGTCTGAGACATACGTTTGGGGGAAATAACCAGCTTAGGAAATAGCATAGTCTAACCTCATTTGTGTAAAATTTTATAAACATATTCATAGGTTGTCTGTATCACCAAAATGTTAATCACAGCTATTTCTGGGTAGTGTATTTCTTTATATTTTAGTTATTATTCAAAGATTTTTATAGTGTGGATCGTTTTTATAACAGACAGGCAAAGTTATGTTAGAGAACATAAAATAACAACTGCCTTTCTTTTCCTTTGGTAAAACTATGTTAGCAGAGCCCACTGAATTTTACCTCTCTCTCTTTCGTTCCCTCCAGAAACATAGAAGAGATGAATTTTCCTTTTAGAATCTACAGTTATTTTACATTCCAAAAATATTGCTGTGAGATTCTTGTAGTCAATGAGTTCTATGGACTGAATTTCACTTGTGGTAAGTACTCCATTTTGAAATATTATTTTTACATACTACTCTGAGGAAGCAATTTTCTGAGAGAGATGTATTTTGGGGATAAATGCTATGTTTTTTAATAGATTGATTTTTCAACACCTTGTCTTAAAATAAAAGACAGCATTTTCTCTGATTTTTAAAATAAGCAGTGGTCCAGTTTGTCTCCTGACAAAGGTCAATAGCCGAAGGCCGCCTTGGTGTTATTAGCAAGTGACAGAATTTATGTACACTGAGTTGAATTGTGTAAATCTAGATACTAGACACTAATATCTAGTATCTACTGAGCTCACTCAGCAGGCTATGACGTGGCTTCTTGCTCCCCCAAATGTACTCTCAAAATTGTCCTATATCTTTCACGAAGAAGGGTGCTTCACGCAGTGCTAAGCACTTCATGAACATTGTGGTAAATTCATGCTAAGTCGCCTGAGATGCGCCACCACTGACACTGTCTACCTTTTCTCTCTCAGGCAGCTCTAATAATTCTGCGGTAAATAATCCAATGTGCGCCATCACTCAAGGAATTCACTTCATTGAAAGAAGCTGCCCAGGTGCAACATCCAGATTCACAGCAAACTTTCTGATCTTATATGCATATATCCCAGTTCTGGTCATCCTAGGAATAGCTGTTTTTAAAATAAGGGACAGTCTCATTAGCAGATAGTGTAGAGCACTGCCGGGAGAGGGGACTTCAGCTGTCAGGCGTGGACGACTGTTTCGAATGTCTGAAGCACAAACACCATGGATTTCTTTCTTGGTGGGACATTGTCTTTCCACCACTAAGACTTCATCTGTGCTCTTCAGACCCACACAGGCCTCAAGTGCAATGGACATGGGTCACAGCCCCTCGTTTTCCAACCTGTTGGGACATGTGGTATTTGAAATTTGTGACTGAGCTGGTCCAAGAATGTAAATAATAATAATCCGTAAACCTACAGGAGACTAGTGTGAGTATTTGTTTTCCTTGTTCTAGATACAGAAAAATGAGTCAGTTTACAAACTGTGCTTACATTTGATACAGAATTTGGTAGGAAGAAATGTTTGAATGATTACTGACTGGATGCAACAGGGGACAAGTCAAGGGGTTCACTGAAACAGACAATCATATAGAATTAGGTAAGCCTGTGCCACTGAGCTATATCCCCAGCCCTTCAGCTGTTTCTAAAAGTCCTCATAAAAGAAGACTCAACCGACACAACATTTCCACAGAGCAGAACAGAGTGACACCCAAGGGATTCATGTTCTTGAACTACAAAGAGAAAGAAGGTTGGCAAATACAGACACATGCACCACATATTTCCAGAGGTGAAATGATGAACATAGGATATTAAAAATGGATTCTCTACTATACGACTGATTATCTTCCTGATTGATCTTCAAGTAATTCATGTACAAGTCTCAAATGAAACTATGTCAATGTTGCCATGGTAACTCTGAGCAGAACAGCACAGAGAGCACATGAACTTTGTTCAGTTACTGTGACCTAAGTTGTAAAGCATGAAATTATAGCATTTGAGATGTCTCACATTATAGTAGGAAAGATCATTTCTTTAAGCAAACCACAGTAATATTCTATTGCCTAGAAGAGCATTTAAGGATCTGGAGACATTGGTAAATTACCAGAATAGTATTGTCAATTTTTATAAAAAGTCTGTGACATTGATGATTATGGTATGATCGTTACACAATGCCATACAGATTATGGGTGGCACATCAGTTATAGTCAATTTTGAGATGATAATCTATTATAGTTCAAAGAAAGTCCCACAGGAACATGGGGACTGATTTTGACATAGGAAAGATATGGGTGTACATGGTAAGTAGAAGCATTTTCTACTATTTATATGCAGATGAATTTCATTCTAGCTTGGAAACATTTGGAAAATTGATATCGAACGTGACTTCAAGCCATTAAATGTTAGGGGTAGTATCAGAAAAATACAATGACTTTCAACATGTGACATTTCATATCTCAAGTCAACAATGGACAGTGATGTGTAAGAAAATCAAATTATGTAATAAAAATCCCTATTGCTATTGTGTGCCAGGAGGCTTCTGAGATCACAATGGTTCGCTGTGAATGTGAAGCGCACTCCTCCCCCACAGCCTGCAGGAGGGAAGTTATTCTTCAGACAGAGTCCTCAGAAACATCTGAAAGCTCTGTCTCTAGTTTGTTGCCACCAACTTCTGAAGCCCTGCTGCCCTGCAGCCCCGGACGGCTTGCCACCCACGCAGACCCGCGCACAGTCTCAGTGCTCTCGGGGTTAGAAAGTGTGCCTCCCTGAAGCTGGGCACGGGGCATACTGCAGCTGTACTTTTTAGGTGGCAATGGAAAAAGAAGAATAACTTTCCTGGCTAATAACAGTAATGATACTTAAAACCGCACTCGACCCAAGACACATAAACCCACAGGACTCGACAGGCTTCTGAAAGGCATACCTTCTTGGAAAGAACCCGTTATCTCCAAATTACAGCCTTCTGGTCGCTTAGTCCTGGGCTGTCACCTCGCTCATCTACTCTTCCAAACGTGCTAATTCCAAGTGTGTCAGTCTCACCTGACAATGATTTTAAAATGCTCCATTCCAGACCAGTGACTCAGAATTTCTGGGTGTGGAAACCTAGGAATATGCTATTTTTTGTTGTTTAATTTTGAGAGGGTGTCTCACTATGTAGTTAGGTGGGTCTTAAACTCACTGTGTAGCCTAGGCTTGAACTCTATGCAACTCTCCTGCCTCAGCCTCCTGAATGCTGCGATTACAGGTGTACAACCACCATACCCAGCAGGAATGTGCATTTTAAATAAGTATTTGCAGGTGCTTTCTGTGCCTCACTGTTAAGAATAAAAGCATGACACCCAGGAGCCCAAATCTGGTTTCTCACCCACTGCAGTTGAGTTCAACTTCTAGAAAGAATGTGTCCAATATGGACGCTTAACATTGTATTTAAAACTGTTACCAAATACTCTTGCTTTCACTGTCCCAAGAACATATAACCAAACTTATAGTACATTCTGGGCGGAGTCTGTTCTACTGACATACATTAGCCACAAGTAACAGAAGGTTCCTTTATTTTTAAGAAATATTACATGTAGTTACAAAATGTTTTCCCTTTAAGACTTCAGAGTATCCAAAGAGTCATTTTAGAGAAAATCGAGCTTTTCTTCTAACCAATCACATCTCTTAACTTTCTTCACAGATTGCCACAATAGTTAATTAATAAAATGATCTTACTTGAATTTGGGAAAGAAAAAAAATCAATATACTAGCTGGGTGAGGTTCAAGAGTCAAGATCAATCTGTTTCCAAGACTTGGAAGCATTTCTCTTGTACTGCTCCAGTTCCTAAAACAAAAATATGCATTAAGAAAATCAACTTTCCAATTTCAAGCAGGCATCTTAAAACTTCCTTAGCATTTTAAAGCTATAACAAATGTATCCTTGATAGTACTGTCATCCTCAAAACTTCTTTTGTAAGTGATTATATTACAGATTTATTTTCTAGAAATAGCTTTTGGTCTGTGTAGTCCAAGCACTGACTGCTTTATTAGAATTTCACTTAAAATTACATATTACATAGAGCATATAAAATTGACTCCAATGAATAAAACACAGCATTTGTCAAATATTGAAAAGTCAAGTCAAGTGGGAAAACAATCAGAAGGGGGGTGAAGAAAGGGTGAAGCTGTGCTGCGTGCAGGCGCCGGCTCCCCACGAGGAACATGGTCATGGTGCACTGCCAACATGGACTAATCAAAAATTTTTTAAAAACTAAAAGTAAAACAATATTTAAGATGTGTTTTTCTACTTTTAGAAATTCATCATTCCTATTAGAGAGGTGCACATGATGTGCATGGAAGTAATGCGCTGCTCTGTGCATCTCAGAACAGCTCAGATGCCCCGGTGGGACCGATGGACACAGAGGCATCAGTAGGCACTCGCGGGGCCCCAGGGCAGGAAAGGAACAGGGGACACAGAGCATATGCCTCAGAGCGCAGCACGCAGCTGGGGAAAGGTCTGGGCACTGCTGTTTTCTGTCTTATAACTGCTATATCTTTTGACTGTTTTCACAAGAATAGATTGTATATTAATTAAGAATTAATTTTACTTTTTTTTTTTGGTACCAGGAATCGAACTCAGAACCTTGCACTTGCCAGGCAGGCACTTTGCCACTGAGCTATATCCCCAGCCCTAATTTTACATTTCATAAAACAAAGAAATTTTTGGTGATGGAAATCCCTGAGAGACAAGCGACAGGCAAAAGGGATGACCAAAGGGCTTCCTTCTCGGCCTCCTCTGTGTTGCTCCATATCTAAATAATGTGCAGTTCTGTATTTAGGGTAAGCAAGACGTGTTTACTCTGCCAGGTAAGGTGATCACAGATGGCCCTTAGGCTAACAAAACTGAAGCTCATAGTTGCCAAGAAAAGAATATCCATTCTAACTGTCAGAAAAATTATGGATTGTGTCTTTAAGAGACCTACATTCTAAGTTATTATAATTTCACTGTTAGAAGCTTTTAAACTCTATATGTGTTAGAATTTTTATAGCAACTCCAAATAGTTTTTGCAGTGCTTTTTTCACCGATGAAGTAATTCTAGTTTAACAGTTACCTACCATTTCAAAGATTGTTAACTTGAAGAATAAACAAATTAGTGTTGCAAAATTTGTCTTTAATTGGAAGGCTTTTTTTTGCAAGAGTTGTTTTTTTGTTTTGAGACACGGTCACTCTATGTGATTCATAATATCCCTGGACTCACTCTGTAGCCCAGGATGGCCTCCAACTCACGAGATCCTTCTGCCTCAGCCTCCCAACTGGAATTACAGGTATGCGTCAGCGCACCCAGCTCATGTGTGTAATTGGAAGTGTTGCATTCTTTTTACCAAGATGAAGGTGAAAATACTGTTTTGCTACCCTTTGCTGGCAGTACGTCCCTTCCGCAGGTGGCAGACTGAAAGGGGGATGGGGCTGGGCTTATGGGCCCTGCCGGAGGAAGAAGAGTGATGCTGTGAATCCGCACTTCCCACAGTTATCTGATTTCTAATGCAGAGATTAAGGGCCCTGAGCTCATTTCCTGTTCTATTCCTCACACTGCTTTGGAGCACTAATAATGGGTCTCGGAGGTGTCGAGGAGCCAAGGGGAGGACTGTGTCTGGTCCCCTGTGGGCTCTAGGCGAGCACTCTGTCTCTGGACAATAGTATTCCAGTCAATGAAACAGATGTTACGCTCCTCCCAAGAAGAACAGGAGCCAGAGCCAGCACGTGGGTTAAAGGTGCGCAGGCACGCCGCGCACAGTCCAGACCTCTTTATGCAACAGCGCAGCCCCTGTAATCACAGACACGCTTCTGGGCTCCGTGAGAATTTAAAATTGAGAAGCGTCTGAATCATTCTTTCCTTTTATATGAGCATTACTGTTCCAGATGTCAAATCAAATCAAATCAAATGTAAGGGTTATAATGCTGCTTTTACTGCAAAATGTTACACAGCATTAATCATATTAAAAGCTCAAAAAATGCCAATACTCCTTAAATTTTTCATTAAAATTGAAAGGGAAGCAATTCTTCCTAACTCATTTCTGGAGGCAGGTATTACCCTGATATCAAAACCAAAGAAAAATCTAACCCAAAAAGAGAACTACAGGCCAATCTCCCTTTCTAACGCAGATGCAAAAATCCTCAATAAAATAGTAGCAGACAAAATGCAGTAAATCATCCAGAAGATTATACACCATGACCAAGTGGGATCCATCCCAGGGATGCAGGGACTGCTCAACATATGCAAATCGATACACGTAATATCAATGGAGCCACAGACAAAAACTACAGGATCATCTCAACAGATGCAGAAAAAGCTTCTGACAAAGTTCAACACTCATTCATGCTAAAAACCCTACAGAGAATCAGACAGATGGTCTTTACCTCAATCTGATAGAAGCTCAAAAAGACAGACAAAGCGAAGAATGACACAGGCACTGTGGGGTTTTGCCTTCCAATTCCACTCAAAATTTAAGCTGTAGACAACTCGCCACACTTTCACCTAATGCAGGTGAATTTTTTTATGCCCTGTGTCAGTAAAACTGGCAGTGACTATCTTGTCCATATAAAAATGAAAGTGTATATTTAAATGTTTAGAGGAAAATCAATAAGAATATTCCAAAGTTAATCTATAGAGAATTTCTAAATTAGGTGTGTATATCAGCACACAATTGGAAACAACTTTAGGTCCTGAAAGGCCTTTGAGAGAGCATGAAATAATATTAAAATTTAAAACTTTGGATATTAAATGTCAGATTTTGAAATCAGGTAATAAGTATCAAATGATAACTATGACGGTATCTTTAAAGCAGAAGCAGAAATTTATGTTAAGGAACTATGTGTGCTGTCTGAAATCAATGCAACTCATCCACTAAAACAAGGAAACTGGCTTAGAGGCAAAACTCGTCAGGTAGGTGAAAAACACCTGCGAGCCCTTTAATGCCCTGCTGGCAGGTCTATACAAGAGTCACGAGAAGAATGATTCCGGCACTGTGGGATTTCGCCTTCTAGATTCACTCAGAACTAGGCCAGGGAAGATGCGTCTCAATGTGAAAACTCTCAATGTTCTGAAATACCCTTATACTCTAATAATACCATGGCATGTAAACTTCCCATATAATATAAAGTTATCTTATCAATAATAGCAGTTAATCATCGACTCTGAAATATTAATTTAGGGATGACTTCCAACTAATCTCCTCAGCCAAGGTTCATCTGTAATAAGGGTTTCATTAGGTCATTTTACTGTCTGTACAGCACTCCTGACTGTGCCTTTGCTACGAAACCTCCTAAGTATTCATGACCACGTTCAAGTCTTCTAGACTATATTTATATAAAGTTTTTGCTTATGTATTCTAGAGCCTCTTACCATGAAAGATGTGTGCCGAGAAATAACCCTGCTCCCCAGAGAGCTGTTGCATGGTCGCTCTTGCAACTGTGTGACTGCCCAAGATATACAGCTCTACAATCCCACCCCAGGCAATGTCATGGTTTTCAAGTTCAAGAGCTTGCTGTACAGAAACTTCCTCAGACGAGGACAGGTTGTGCTCTTGTATTCTTACATCAAGCTGGTATATTGATTGTTTTTGTTTTTTCTTTTTATCTTTTTTGAAACAGGGTCTCACTCTGCAGTTCAGGCTGGCCTTGAGCTCACTTTGTAGCCTGGGCTGGCCTCAAACTCACAGCGATCCTCCTGCCTCAGCCTCCCTAGTGCTGGGATTATAGGCGTGCGCCACCACGCCTGGCCAAGCTGGTATATTGAAACGGGGCTATCTAGGCAGATCTGAAATGGTATCGCCACTTTGAAGCACTTTCCTAACAAGTCCTAGGTTCTGTGAGCTTATGTGCTTTCAGCTGGACATAATTTTCCTGCCATAAGAAAAGTACAGGCATATCTAAATATTCTCATGAAAAACAAAACCTTTCAGGTAATCCCACAAACAAAAAATATGCAAATGTCTCTGCAGCAGCAAGGTAAGAATCATAACCCACTTTAATGTAAGTAAACCAGAAAAACAAATAAGATAAACGAACATTAAAATATCTGTGGGTAGTGGAATGACAGAGGATTTTTAAGTTTCTTCTTTATGCACATCAGATTTTTTCTATAGTAGAGACATAATTTTTAAATAATTTTAAAATCAAACATACATTAAATAAGGGCTGGGGATATAGCTCAGCAGCACAAGCGCCAGCCTGGCAAGCACAAGGTCCTGAGTTTGATTCCCAGTACCCAAAAAAATAAATACACTAAATAAACCCAGTGAGAAAAGCACATGGAATCCCCAAGACATTGCGGATTTTATAGTAAAACACGAGACGAAGTGCAGCAGACGCTGAGGACAGCACCTGGTCCTTCTGGGCCCTCATCTCGTCCACTTCGCGCTCCGCGTACTGAGGGTCTCGCGCGGGGTCTTTGGTATCTTTCAGCGCGCTCGTTCTCTGAAATCACAGAGGGAGACCCCATCATGCTGCGCCCAGACGGCTGCCGGCAGTCTAGCCGGGCAAGCTCCAGCCTTCCCCTACCCCTGCAGGCTCCCGAGATCTTTCAAACTTCTATCACCCCTAGTAAGGCCCTTTGCAAATTCCCCCAGGCCTCTTGCCTCCTTCCCCTGCGGTGTCCAGGACTCCGGTGAGAAGCAGGGGCGGCAGCCGCCTGCCTCTCACCTTGTCACTTTCAGGCTGCTTTCTTTACCACAGAGGTTCAGTAAATGTTTAGCTGATTTTTGTGCATCAGAGAGAAAAACAAAGTTATCGTATCGGGCCTTTAGAATATTTCCTGTAACTGTGAAATAGTGCTAAAAATTCTTGCTTTAAACAAATTAGAAATATATACCTTTGGTGGAAAGAGCTGTTCATACACTTTTTTCCACAGCTCCATTGGTGTGTGGGCACGAAACTTTCCAATGTCGTTATCAGGAACAGGAGGAGGACCTAAAATAGTTTATTCCAAGTGACTGCATTGATTAAAACACTATAAAACATCAATAAAATAGATGAATATATCTTAGATTTCTCATTTTCTAAGTGACCACTAAAATTTACTCTTACCCACCA
Source organism: Dinomys branickii (assembly GCA_004027595.1). Lineage (NCBI taxonomy): Eukaryota > Metazoa > Chordata > Mammalia > Rodentia > Dinomyidae > Dinomys > Dinomys branickii. Next base: position 44,305 of record PVLD010004677.1, on the reverse strand, counting down.
CAGCGAGATTATAGCACTGGAAGAACTAAGGGGAGATGGGTGAGCTCTGATTTATTTTCACATTCTACTGCTATATTTATATTCTCTTCACATTAATCCCAGATCTGGGCTTGTACCCAGCAACTCCTGGATCATGTATTAAGGATGTAACACTGTAGCATCATTTGTGTTATGTAAAATTGACCACAACCCAAATGGCCACCAACAGCTAATGATGAAATAAATTACTATGCAAAACCTTGCGTTTTGACACTATCCAGTGGATAAAATAGCAAATAGACTTGAATGGAACATTAATATGGAAAATTATTGCACAATCATTACAAAATTCCAAAATGGTAGCTACAGACTGATAAAAATGTTTAAAAAGTTTTTTCTATACACCACACATGTATTTAAATGCACAAGAACTAGAGAGATACAAATTTATTCCTTATATGTATTACATTAAATTCTTACAAGAATTATTCATGTATTGCTCATATAATTTATTTGCATGGCATTACGTATTTACTTATTCATGGTGCTAAGGCGCGAGTCCAGCACCTCCTGAATGCTAGGGAAGTGTTCCGCCATCGAGCTATACACCCCTAGCTCACTTGTACACTTTAATTTGAAAAATTAAAAAATTTGCTGTGACTTTCTGGCAATTTTCAATCTGTAACCTGAGGTTCATTATCTTTATTTTTACCTTTATGTTTATCCTTCTTCACTGTCTGTATTATTCACCCAACTTTTTCAGGGAGGATCTTCCAGGGCCCGCTTGCCACTCTGGTGGGAACAGCACTGATCACCCTCTGCTGATCTCTGCAAACTCCTTTGTGTGTGTGTGCGTGCAATTTGCATACAATCTCCTCACCTGCCCAGGGCACATGTCTGCTACCGCAGCTCAGATGCTGAGCAGTCTTGTCAGCACCAGGACGCCTAGGTGCCCTTTCACAGACACGCCCACCGCCTTTCTAACTTCTCTCTTCACTTCCCACCAACAGTCCTGTTTCTACCCTCTGACAACTAATTTGTCCTCCATTCTGAAGTTTTCATTTCAAAAATTCTGTAGAATCACACCATGGACCTTCCCTGGCGGGCTTTTCTTATTTAGTATAATTCCTTAGAATCATTTTTAAGTGTATAGCTGGGGTTGTGGGTGTTGTTGTTGTGCTCTTCATGGGTTCTAAATATTAGCCCTTTAGCAGACAGGGTTCAAAACTAATTTCTCTCAGGTTGTAGCATGTATTTTCGTCTTCTACACATGAGCTTTCACAAAGCAAAAGTTTTAAATTCTGATGTGGTCTAAGCTCCATGATTTTTAGGTTTAGTAACTATCAACTCTTTTCTGACCAACAGCATTATCTATTACACACACAGAAATTTTCCTTGCTACTGAAGTTAGGTTGGCATGAATGACAATCGTGACAGTAAGACTCCATGATTGTTCATGCCGCAAAACCCCAGTACTCCTTTCACTACGCTTCCATCTATAACTCATTACAAAGATCTTTACATCTCAAGTCAAGTAATCTTTAGCTTGTAAGAGTAACAGGGATGGACAACAGAAAACTACTACCTGTTAGTGTGTTAAAAGCAAACCGTGCTACCCCAAGAGCATAATGAATTGTGAGGCTCAAAGATCTTCGCAAAGAAAACTGTGTTGGTGGAAAGGTGAGAAGCTTGAAATATAAGCTCTAAAATTTCCCTTGATGCAGAAGACTATGGAATCTGAGTTTAGGAAATACATCCACTAGGAAAAGCAAGCTATTTTTATAAGGAAAAATTAAGGCATACCCTCACTGATACAATTGTGTTCTTTATGGTTTATTCTATCACTTCTGTGAATTTCCTAACTATACTCCTAGGTTCTTCTAAACTCAAGGAGCTAAAATTTAAAAGTATCTGGAAAGCACCAATAAAGGAAATACACACAAATACATATGAAAAAGATAGAAAGAGATCAGAAATGAGTCTATGTGGCAATATCATTTCAACCACAAATATGTCAGTGTGATGCATGTCACGTCAATCCTGGATATACAAATACATAACAGAAAATAACCGCAGTAATGGTGAAAGCAGAAACACTGGTATGTTGGAGATGAAGCCCACATGGAGAAGGACAAAAATCAATAAGCAATTAAAAAAGGTTAAGCGATCTTAATAAGTTCACCAACCTATCTGACATAAAGAATCCAATCCCGCTGTGATAAACAGTGGTTTATTCTGATCCACACATATCGATTTGCTGCATGGAGAAGAAAAAAGATTCTAATTTAGTTCAGCAATCGAACATGCACCATGCTGAAAACATGGGAGCCAAGTTTTATAGCCACGTACGAGAAAAATGGCCCCAAATGAACAAGTGAATATCAATTAAAGTGATTTCAAAAATTAAAGTACAGCATAATAAAGGTTTTAAAGAGGAAAAAATATGTAGACCCATGTTGCCTTCAATCCAAACCAAGAGAAACAGCCAAGCTAAGAACGACATACATTAAAATTTTCAGTTCAATTTCAAATTAACATGAGAAAGTACCAATCGAAGGAAGGCTCCTAATGTGGGGGAAGAAGTGAGAGACCTGAGTATTTCACTCCAGTCTCAAGCTGACATTATATGACATCTTCCTTGCAAAAGTTGACAAATATTTAAACAATATGAGAAGTACGAAATAGCCTGTAATTATCTCTTTAAGAATAGCCTTCTGGGATACTTTCCTGGCCAAGAAACAAAAGAATTTTGAGGTCAATAATCAGATGAGTAGTATTAACAAACAAAAATAAAATGAAATAAAAACATTTTAGCAGTACCTTTTATCAATGCCAAATGCCAACTGGTTGATAACTCCGCGTATTTTTAGTAATAGACCTTCTGATTTACTGGTAAACTACACAAAAATAAAACAAGACAAAACTCAGGAGAATATATTATATGCTCTGCTTCCCAATCAACAGGTCAAATAATTATGGCCTTGAACAGCTACGCCTGCAGAAAGAATTATGATTTATTTGCCCAACAAATAGAATGAGGAGACAACACAAAACCTGAATAAAGAAGCTGTAGCAAGTTTAATTCAGTATTCAAACACCGTGGTTGTATGATGTGGGCAAGACTTGTCTGTGCACACATCACTGAAGCAACTCAAATACATTCATGGTCACAGAATTTAAAAATATATATATAGGTCTACATGTGCTTATGATGTGCATGTGTACATTTGTAAATATACTTTAGTATGGTTTAAAAGAATAATTCCTGACATACAACTGGCTTGGCTAGAAAATAAGAGGCATATATCAAAAATAACTTTATCCAAGGACATATTGCTGCCTTTAAAGCAGTCACTATGGGACCTGCAGACTGGTACAACACTGATGCTAACATTATTGAACCTCTTTTGAATTACCTTTGGAGCCTGAAAAACCAAGCTACTGAATACTCTCCCTTGTAGGATATAAGTAGAGGAACCACAACTAGAACACTCTTGTAGAATGAAAGGACGTGGGTATTAATAATTAAGGTCTGACATCAGGTGGAAAAACTTAGGTTACTGTACAAGTGTGTGTGTGTGTGTGTGTGTGTGTGTGTGTGTCACAGGAGACTGAGTTTAGGGCCTTCGCACAGAACTACATACCTTTTTATTTTTTCATTTTGAGATGGGATCTAGCTAAGTTGCCCTGGCTGGGCTCAAATGTGTGACTCTGCTACTTCAGCCTCCCAGCTGCTGAGATTACAGGCACACACCTGCCTTATCAACAAATCTTTTACACAGAGATTTGATTTTTGAAAATACTACGTCATTCAGAGCCCAATCAGAATGACTAAGATGTATAGAAGCAAAAAAAGTGACCTTAAACGGAAATGGAATATAAAATAAATCAAAGATACTGATTTTTTGGTTCCAACTGCAGTTCCCCAAGATAAACTTCATTTTGGAATAAGAACAGCTTCTCAAGGATGGTATCCAAAGGAGAACACTTTGTAAATATATAAGACTCAATACATTTATTTAAAAGAAAGCATTGAAATAATTTTGGCACTTCTAATGAAATGTTTTAAAATCTACACAGAAAATTTTCATTGAATTAAAAATACAATTGCCCCATTGAATTATATTTCTATGCTTATTATGAGTAATGTCAATCATTATATTAATTTAAATTTTATATCATTCAATTTTTTAATTTACTTATTTTTGTGGTACTGGGGATTGAACCCAAAGCCTCAAACAAGTTAGGCAAATGCTCCACCACTGAGCTACGTCCCTAGCCCTTTAAAAAAAAATTTTACTCTGAGGTAGGCACTCATTAAGTTGTCCAGGCTGGCCTCAAGTTTGTGATCCTCCTGCCTCAGTTTCCTGAGTAGCTGATAATTTTATTAAACATTTTTATTTTATTATATGTGATAGGAAAAAGAACCTAATCATAAATGTATTCCCTGGAACACAGGGTTGAGAGAACATTAGGTATTTTCTAACTCAGCTCTACTGCACCCGTCACCCCGGAAACAGCCTTCACACACAGCTGCAGATGTCCTGCTGGGACAAACTCAGGGTCTAGAAACTCAGTATTCCCCAACGCAACTCATTCTGCTTTCAGACCATGGTAATACTGGAAAGTTTTTCCTTACATAAATTATCGCTGTTGATTCTTTTCAAAATAATAAATAATATTTTCTAAAGTGCTCTCTCAACCTAGAAGTAATCGGAATTCAAATATACAAGGCAATGGTTTTAAGAAAATACACAATTAAATGTATCTAGAATGGTACAGAAAGTATAACGTCTGAAAAAAGCATATATAGATATAGATACAGATATAGATATCGGGAATTGAACTCACGACCTCGCACTTGCCAGGCAGGTGCTGTGCTGCTGAGCCACGTCCCCGACCCTGAAAATATATATTGTATATAGTGTTTCCAGTCATAATATTCTAGCCATGAAGGCAAGGGCTGTACCATGGTCTCTCCAGGATTCTCTGACGTGGAGGAAAAGAGACCATTAAGTAATTACTCATGTAAAGGAAGTATTTTTTAAATAAAAATGCTTTTATATGACATATCTTATTTATAGGAAATCCAGTAAATTTGGCCCTGCTATGGGAGAGAATGATAACAATAATTACCATACCCACGTTTATTAACACTTGTTTCAGGGCCTGTGCTAAGCATGGCACATGTATGCCCTGCTAACCCTCACCAGAATCCTAGGAAGAAAGTATTATTTTTATCCATTTTAGCCAAGAGGAGAGTTGACGTAAGTGACCTGCTAAACTCACGGGCAATCACATTTGAAGGCAGGCAGCATTACAGCAGAGTTCACGTTTTTAACCTCTACAACAAACTGACTTTTTAGAGTCAAGAAAGGACATGAGTCCAGGGCCTTGCACGTGCCAGGCAGACACACTGCCACTAGGCCACAACCGGGCCCCACATTAAGTCGTAACAGGAAACCCCAAGTGAGCAAACACGTAGTTTTTAAACGTGGTTGGGCTTTATGGATATGAAAAGTTTAGAACTTTGCTCTCAAGAAAGGGGAGGTCACTTAGCAGCCTGAGGCCCATATACATTACCTATCCAGCACTCTGCAGGAAGAGGTCTTTGCTAGTGGAAGAGAAAGAGTGGGCGAAGCACATCGCTCACAGCCTTTACTACTCACAGTCATGCGTCAGGTTGCTACTCTTTCCAAATCTGCTACTTAGAGCCCAAGGGATAGGAAAGGTACAAACCATCAATGATGCTCCATAATAATGTGCAACAAATCGAAGCGTCTTACATATAACTTTTCTCTTCTCAGAGTCAAAATCCTGTAGAAATGTCATAGAAAAAGGAAAAATCAGGGAAGAAAACTAAATATCTACAGTAGTAAGAAGCAAATTACATGTAGAAATAGATTCTTTCATATTATTGAAAACCCACTGAGGAGGAGGATTCTACCGCTTTGCTATTCGTTTCTATAGAGACTGAACAAGAGCTTCAGCCTTACAGCCTCAGCTACCAGATCTTTTCTTTGCTTAAACACTTAGCTCAATAGAATTCAGATATACGCACACATTTGATCCCTAAGGATTCGCTGACAAGCAAAGATAAGAAGAAACCAATTTTCTACTTTCTTCAATTTAAAAGTTGAGAAGAAAGTTCTATCCCTTGGTGGTTAAAGATTCATTTTCTAAATCTTCTGCTTTAATCCCATTCTGACCACTGTATTTATTTTCCTGACTAATTTTCTCTGTCCCAACTATATCTTTGTTTCCAAAACCTCTAAGATGTGTGACTTCCTAACCCAGCCCTCCCAGAGTGATTTTTATTTTATCATTACTTTCACACCTCCCCACATAGCAGAGCCTTGCACGTCTGACAAACTCTGCTACACGTGGAAGAACTTACCTGAAAAATATCATATTTACTTCCAATTATGACCAGAGGCACTGGAAATGGGTCAGTTAACTCACGATCCTGTTAATAAATGGATTTCAGTGATTTATTATAATTGTTCATTGCTATGTGGCTCAGTAACTTCTGTTTACTTCCAAGAGTATACCATTTTAAGTCTCTTGTTGGCTTATCATAAAATTTGATCCAGTATTAACTCTCATTTGCCAAGTTATATTTCTCAAGTATAAAACTAGAAATGGCAATCGCCTCAATTATTGATTATTTATTCTTTTCCTCGGTCTGTTCTTCTGTTTTCTTATACAACAACACATCACCTTCCTAGTTTTCTTTCTATATTAACTTTTGCTGCAATCACATGGGCAATGTAAACGCTGCTCCTCATTTTCTAGATGAGGATATTCACAACCGTATTTAAAGAGCTTGTGTTACCATCACAGCTACTTTATAATTAGTTGTCAGGTGATCGAGAGATGCAGAATATGTGACAGATACCAAATGAATGTAAAATACAGAGTGACAGGGGAAGCTTTTAACCTGTACTCCTTGCTTAAATTTGTACCTTCATCTAGTCTTTGCCGGATGACTTTTGTACAGGCTGGCTTTTTATCTTCATTTTACAGAGATTATAAAATCAATATCCAACTATGACTTTAAAACTCTCTCTCTTTTGATTGGGGTAATATGCCATAACAATCACAGTCGATGTCTAACAAGGAGACATAAGAAATCCTTTTCCTTGTTTTGCTCTTACTGAAGTTTTATTAAATTGCTATAATTTTCCAGTGAACAGGTTCATCTACATCAAGTGAATTTCAAGTCATGCATAAAACCCTAAAGAAGCTGTTTGTGATGTTCTCCAACTGCGCCCGCGGCCGAGGAGGCCCAGAGTGGGACCCGCAGGGGACTCACAGGGTGCTCCTTCTGCATGTTACTCCGTATCTTCTGTCTCACCGCAGAAGCCGATTTGGAATTGGTCCTTCCCAGTTTCATTATCACTTTATCTACATGGCTTCTTGTGGCTTGCAACAGATTTTCCATGGTCGGCCACAGGTCATTGGGTTTTGAAAGATCCAGAACAAGAACAATAGAAAATGTCCTAAAGAAATAAACCCCCATAAAGCCTCAAAATAATGATCATTTTGAAACACCAGTGTACTGAAATTTACACAAGAATAACAACAATATAGTTTATGAGAATTAAAAAACCCAGAATTATTCTAAGATTTAAAAAAGACCAAAATTACAGCCTTATGTATTTCAATACTTTTCTCTAGTGATGTTTTAGTATTAAAATCAATAGAAGAACTCAAATTTCTTTTTGGACTAAAAATCATCCAGTTTAAGTAAACAAGCTGTAAGCATTTGGGTTCAACAGTGCTATATTTACATTCAGTTTTATCATGTGCTCCAAAGAAGGGAAGCAAAACTACTGCTAAGAGTGGTAGCAGTAACACACCACAGCCAAGCGAGGAGGGCCAGGCTACGGCTCAGCTGCATAAGTGCCTTTCCGACAATTAGATGAGGAAGGGATGGATTTACTGATGGGCCTTGGGAGGAAACTATACAACTTATTTAATTTTTTACAACACCATTCTAGACGATGTTATGTGTCTATTTTACAGAACTGAAGACTGATCACAGTCTTATATAACTGGTAAGCTGTAGAACTAATGCTCATTCCAAGTTACATGTCTCCTTTCTACACCCCTCTGCCTCCCTGAAGGCACCTGTGACCACCAGATCGACTTGCTGTGTCCATCACCATGTGCACTGGTACACTGTCCATGCGGGTCAAACATATATATGCACTCAGCCAAAATCATCCCAACAAAAACCAAAACCTTAAAACTGGTCAAAGCACTCAAATAGGTATTTCTCCAAAGCAAATATATAGATGGCCTTATGTATATGAAAAGGTGTTTAACGTCACCATTAGAAAGGCTAGTGTTAGAAGGAATACAGAAGTCAGGAAATAACATGAATTGCCGAGGACACCGAACGCCTTGTACATTTCTGAGAATACAAAGCGGTATGGTGGGGAAAACAGCATGGAGGCTCCTCAAGAAATTAAACATAGAATTACCACGGGATTCGGCAATTCTACTTCCGGGCCCACACCGCAAAACGAGAAGCTCGGACTGGAACAGATATGTGTATACCGATGTGCTCAGTAACATTACTGGTAACAGTCGAAAGGCAGAAACAACCCCGCTGTCCATGGATGGATTAATGGACAAACGAAATGCGGTATGTATGTATAGTGGGTCATTAGCCTTAAAAAGGAAGGAATTTTGAACACGCTACAACTTGGATGTACCTGGAAGACATCAGGCTAAGTGAAATACATCACTAACAAAAGGGCAGATTCTATACGGCCTCGTGTATATGAGACTGTTGGTCCAACTCACAGAGCGTGAGAGCAGAACGATGGCTGCGGGAACGGGAGGAGCGGGAGAGGCAGCCACTGTTTACTAGGGAGCTCCAGCTTGGGAAGATGGGAAAGCTCTGTAGACGGACGGCAGTGATGGTTGCACAGCAGTGTCAATATACTTAAGACCACTGAGTTGTACATTTAAAAATGACAATAATAAATTTTATGTTATATATATTTTTCCACAATAAAAAACAAACACACCTAAATCTACAAGTATTTCAGAAAATGGTCCTAATGAGTATGTAGAAGCATAATCATGGGTCAATATGTTCTTCATCAATAGGCCAAACATTCTGCTAATAGAGCAAAAAATTATATGCTATTTAGTTATTTTGCTAGGTCAAGCAAACCTGCCATTTTATGTAATTTATGCAAAACAGTAACTAAATTCTTTACTGTTCGTCTAAATTTAGAAAGTAATCTCTTAGACATTAATTAGTTATCAATTTGTTCAATAAAATTACTGTACTATTACATGTGTAACCAATCATTTCTATGTCACTTTAATAAGCTGAGAAACACTTTAACTATAAAATAGTAAAACAGATTTTTTTTTCTGGTCTACGTAGCCCAGGCTGGCTTCGAATTCACAGTGATCCCTCTGCCTTACCCTACTGGGTGCTAGGATTACAAGTGTGTAGCACCACATTGGGTTAAAATAGATACATTTCAGCAGTAAAGAAACTAGTTTTATTTCAGGGTTTTAGTATAGTTATATTTGAAAAAATACCATGGTTTAATTTTTTATTGTGATAAAATGTATATGACATAAATATTCATTTTTTAAAAATGAAAAATAACTTCGTTTTAAGCAAAAGAAAAAGGGATCACTCAATATTTTCTATGATTAAAATTTCTGTTTACCAGTACTTTGGAAATACTTGTTACTTTTTACTTATTTCATAGCAAATGACAACTAAAAAAAGGTTTTTAAAAGAAAAACTCCCTTTCTCTTTTATTTTTTTCCCAGTACTGGTGTTTCAACAGAAGGCCTTTGTACTGAGCTATATCCCTAGTTCTTTTTTTGGTCTTCTTTCACTTTGAGACAGAGTCTCACTAAGTTGCTACATTTCCCAGGCTGGGCTTGAATTTGTGATCCTTCCGCCTTAGCTCCCCAGAGTGCAGAGATTATAGGCATGTGCCACCACACCAGATTAAAAACAACAACAAAAAATATCTTACAACAGGAAATCACCCCACAGGAAATGTTCTATTACAAATTACCCAAAGTCTGTGGGAATGTTCAATGCATTTATAATTTTATGAACAGCTATTTCAAAGACAGAAAGCTTCTAATACCACTTAGCAACATATTACTTCCTCAAGTTGCTGGGCTTTCTCTAACGCAAGAAAATTATGTGTCAAACTAATTCCAGTCCAAAAAATACCGAGACCAGCAACTACTTTAAGAGTAAATGTTTTCCACAAAGTCTCTGACCACTCTGTCCATTTCGGGCCAGTCCTCTAGCTGTTTTCTCCTGTGTCACCCTCAGCCTGACTCCTCTGGCCTCGAGCTGGCTCCAGCTGCCTACAGTTCCAGGGAAAGGAAGGCTGAGACTTCATCAAGTAGGAAAGATGCTGTGGAAAGATGGGGCTTCCTGCAGAGCCCAGAATTCCCACACACCTCCCAGGCCCAGATGGTCTTGGATCTAGAGAAGGGGACGGAAGGCACGGGACCAGTCAGGGCCAGCAGTGGTGCTGACTCATGGCCCAGTTTGCAGCAGGTTCTGTGTCTTCATCTTTTCAGTCTCTGGCCACGCAAAGCGGCTGCTGGGGCCCCTTCAGCTCCTCCCCACCCTCCCCAGCCACGCCACCTGGAGCTACCCTTGTTCCCAGGAAGCTTTGCTTGTCTCCGTCACAGAGACAAATGAAAAACTGTGGTGTGTTAAAGTCCATGTTCAGAAGACTAATGTCATAGGGAAGATATAAATGTGTTTATAAAACATGTAAGTTTGTACAAAGTTGACTTACAAACATGGAAAAACGGAAAGACAGAGCACAACATGTTAACAGTGGTTACTTTTATGTCACTCTGAGTGCTCTTACTTTCTTCATATTTTTCAGTGATTCTCCAAGTTTTCTTTATGAGTATACTTTAGTTTGTAACAAAATAAGTTAAAATAAAATAAAATAAATTATATTTCACTAGAAGAAAAATCTCTGGACAAATAAAGCCAATATTATCTGGATCGAGCTAGTTCTGTCCTCCTAACAAGAAATAATTCCACACGCTAAGGATCTTAAAGCCTGAAATATAACAAATACTTGCCAAAACTTTGGTCTCTGGTCCAGGCAGCAGCAATGGTTTGTGTTAATCTCTGACAAGAACAAGATCCTTCAGAGTTTAAAATTCTTGTGTTTCTTGGCTAAGATGAGTTCCCAGGAACATTGTGAGAAATGTCACAATTTTCCACATCTGATTTGGCCAGCATGTGGGAGTCACTGTCAGAAAAATACTCCAAAGGGCTTGAAATTTTCCCCTAGGTCCCAGTTCCTTAAGATCGGCAAACAGAGACTTTCTTACAGTCTTCCTTTTGATGAAACTTAATGATGTTAATTTACATTAAATGCAAAGGTAGACTTACACTATCCTGCTAAAGAAAAATCTCAGAGTTGAATTAACTCAGTGAGATGGACAGTGGTAAGAATTAACTTTCCAAATTTGTTTTTCAAATGAATTTACCTCCCAAGTACTTCTAGATGTATTTTTTTGTTAGTGGGCTTGTAAAGGATGTTACTAGCAGGAACGCCAGCCAGCCTTGGTGTTTTCAAAACCTCTTTGGGAGCCTTACGGTTTGAGTACATAGAAAGGGAGTGGGCACGAACCTTTGGAAACATCGAACTGTAGCCTCCAGCTGTGACTCACGAAAGCCTGCAAGTTAAGCTGTGGACGCTGCTCCGTGTACATGTACTTACGACTCGGGGACCTGGGCTCACTTACCGCAAGGTGTCACTTGTGATTGGTATGCTGATTAAGTCCAACAAAGACGTTCCTCCACCCAGCTCCCAAAAATGAGCAATATCTTTCGGCTGAAAAAAAAGTTTCCTTTTACTATTTTAATTTTTATTTGTTAATTTTAAGTGCTTCTTACGCCTCACTGCTAATGAGGTAATTACTACCGGCAAATGCCAGTAATAATTCTAGGTACAAAATATTGTAATCCTCAATCAGCTCTTTCTTGACAGTCAGACATCCTCCTTTCTCTGCCCCCCTCCTCAGAAAGCACCAAAGGTCCTGCCCTGTAGAACAAAGAGGCAAACTAAGATATACCGTCCATACATGTACGTAAAGGCCAGTGCTGGTAACACCTTAGTAGAAGACATACACAGCACTCCAACTGTTCAAATATCACACATAAAATACACTTGAACAAATCTTAAATAAAATTAACCAGCTGAACACATTTGGTGTTTAGATAGAGATTAAACAGCAGAGTAGGACAGCATCCTGGTTTAGGAAAACAGAAGTTCACAAGACAAATTAGACAAACAGATAAGGCCTGAGGAAAAGGGGCAGGGAGGGGGCGGTCTTGGCTGTAGGTGGACAGCATCTGAGCAAACGCTGAAGCAGATAAGCCACCTGTGACTCCACGGCTGCGGGCAGGCCCCACCGCCGGCACAAAACGTAGGTGGGGAGCACACTGTGCGCACTGCGGGTAACCAGCTGCTCCTCCTCTCAGGATCTACACAAACAGAAGATGCACAGGGCTGGACAGCCAAGGAACTGGGAAATACAACCTGCTGTTCCGTGAATGCCTTTCTAGCCTGCAAGCTAATGGCATCTCTGCTTCTACCCTGATGGCGAGAATGCCTTTAGGCCACCAAAATTCTAGAAGGATCTCATAAGGTGCTTCTACTTGGAACTCTTAGGGAACATTGAACCTGAGAAAGACATGAAGCTCCCAGAATAAATTTTAAAAGCCCCATTTAATGGTATAAAGTTTAGAGGAAAAAAAAAACCCCAGGAGAAAATGAATTATATGGATTTTTCTATTTTACTACCATAAACCTGGCAGACAAATGCACTTAAGAGAAGTCTATGTATTCGTATGACTAGTGAATAATAACACTGCAGCATACTAGGTTTCGTGGCGGACATTTCCACTACACGCTCTGATCAGATCCACCTTGCCAACTGCCTTCCCTTGCCGTCCCTCCCTCCCTCCCGAAGCTCTTCCTCCCCTTCTACTTCCATGTTGTCTTTTCTTTTGCTGCTGTTCTTGTTTTTGTTTCACCTTAGACTCCACATATGAGGGGAAACATCTGAGGGGATACTTGTCTTTCAGTCTGGCTTCTTTCATAAAGCAAGTTTTAGATGAATTTTAATTTTTAAAGTTTTTAACAAGTTTTCACCTCCTCATCTCTAAAATCATTTCATTATAACTGAATCATTAATGTTTGTGAGAGGAATCACCACATTGGAAAATCTCCCTTAATTCACAATTTCATGAGAAAAGTTTTTAGAGTTTTTTGTTGGTGGATCCAGTGTATACAATTTTAATTTTCTTTATACACTGTCCAGTGTGCAAAATGTTTGAAGTGGATCAATCTGTGAACATTTGCCTTTGTTATGGGAGTAGTGGGACCCTGTGTTCTAGACTGTTCTTCCACAGAATTAACTTTAAGAAATGACTCCTTCTCATGTGAGGACTTCAAGAGTCTACATAGGAATCTGCCTCCCCTACCCCACCACTATATTCTATCCTTAATAGTTTCCAACATTCCTCTGAAAAGTCACTAAAATGAAAATAGGAAAATAGAGTGTGTGCTCTCAGTACTAGCAAGAGTTTTTTTGGTTCTGGGGACTAAATCCAGGGACTTGTTCCTGCTGTGCAAGTGCTCTACCACTTAGCTACATCCCAGCCCTGTATTTTTTTTAAAATGCTAATAATTTAGATTTTGAAAAGTATATTTTCATAAATACTTCAAAAGTCAAGTTTTAGCAGATTTTTAGAAAGACAGAAGGTAACTCGTGATATTATTCACATTTGAAAAACAGAAAAAGTCAGATTAACACAATGTAAGTAGGACAAAGAATGATAAGATGAAGCTGCAAAGCAATCTTATTTCAGCATTTTAAGATATACCAAATGAGAAAGCTGAAATGTTTTCATAGTTTGGATTGGCTTCATATCAGCTGGGCCACATTCCAGGCTTAAGAGCACACAGCTCTGAAGTGTACAACTGGATACGCACAGCGGCCGTAGACAAAACGCAAAACATAAAACAAGGTCATCACCACTACTTCCTCACCAACGGCACGGCAGTCTCATCACAGAGACACTCACTGTGTTATGTCCTTTCGCTCTTCTTCCATACGTGTATTCCAAAGCTAAGGTTGGCTTTGCTGGCTCGTCCCTGTACAAAAAAAGGCAGACAGTATTTCCATAATGGGTGGGGTTAGTTTCTGACATGATCATCATTCCATCCATTTTTGCTCTGTCTTAAAAACTGTATTAGTAAAGATGTTACCTTAGGGCTGGGGATATAGCTCAGTGGCACAGCACCTGCCTGGCAAGTGCAAGGTCCTGAGTTCAATTCTCAAAACAAAAAAAAAGTGACTTTAAGTGACAGCATTCAGGTAAAACATCATTTTAAAAATGCATATGAGATAAGCCTTTTAAAAACTGTCTTCGTGAGTCCAGCATGGTGGGAGGCTGAGGCAGAGGAGACCACAAGCATGAACTCAGTATGGGTTACTTAGTGAGATCGTGTTTTTTTAAAAAATGTTTTTGAAGACTGGGGAGGTAGCTTAGTGTGAAAGCTCTGGGTCCAATCTCCCCACTACTGTAAAAAACAAAAAGAAAGAAACAAAAAATCTTAGTGAATTTTAGTGCCAACTGCGGAGATGAACAATGACACCTGCTTGGTTGGGGGGCTGTTCTCCTGAGTGGAGAAGGCGCCGGCACTGGCAGTATCCACAGCTACGCCGGGTCACAAGCTGTCCACGGCTTGGCCATGGAAGCACTGACATCAGGCTTATACTGCCTTCGTGTGGGGAATTCGAAACCTAATGAATGTCCATTTACTGAGGGCCTCAGTGGAAGACTTGAATGCAGTTCTCTAACAGAAATCAGAGCTCTCAAACGTGGAATCACCAGGCTGGTGAGCCCTGTAAACAAATTATGCAACCAAGTCTCAAAACTACAAATGGTGTAGAAAGCATTAAAATGATTTGATGAACAGTGATTATTTCTAGCTGATGAATTTGTGCACAATTTACTTTTTTAAAAGTAAAGTCTAGAAGCTTAACTAAGTAACTCAGCAGTTCTGCATCCTGGGGTGAAAAGGACACGCCCTCCTGCTCTAGGGTGCTGTTCACTGTGTGAACCCGAGAAGTTCAGAAGGTAACTGTGTGCCTCAGCAGGGGGCCGGGCTTCCCACTGTATCATACTGAGCCGCACAGGGGGAGGCGCAGAGACCTCGGCGCGGGCGCACAACCGTGCAACACGCAAGGAGCGAAAAGCGGCTTGCCCGCCGCCCCTTTCTGCTCTCGCTGCTCTTGCTGCCCCGCGACAAGACGAACTGCGACCCTGTGCCAGGCCGCCCTGCCTCAGAGCCAGCTGATTACACACAGGGACTTCCACAAACTGCGCTACATAAACCTCTCCTTCCTTAATTGTGGGCGTTGGGTATTTTGTCTCAGCAACGAGAGAAAAGTAACCAAGACAAGCGAGGACTTCGGTGGAAGACTTTAATACCATTCTTTAACAGAAACCACAGCTCAAACGTGGGCATCCCCAGGCTGCTGAGCTCTGTAAACAAATTATGCAAACAAGTCCGAAAACTCAACAAATGATATGGAAACTATTAAAATGATTCGATGAACACTACACTTTATATTGGTTGGTAAGTAGTTTTATGGTACATATTTCTTCTTACTTCATTTTTATTGTGGTAAAATACGCAAAATAAAATTTACCATCTTAACCTTTTTCCAGTGAACAGCTCATTGCTCACACTGTTCTGCGACCAGGCTCCTGGACTTCTTCCCTTGCAAAACTGAAACTCCCGGCACACTCAGCAGAGACCCCCAACTCTCCCTCAGCATCGCCCCGTTCTGGTCTCTGCTGCTATGCATTTGACTCCTCTAGATATTGCACAAAAGTAGAATCAGACAGTTTTTGTCTTTATTATTAGCTTATTTCATTCAGCATGATGTCCTCAAGGTTCATCCAAGTTACACAGCCGCTGACAGAATTTATTTCCTTTTTAAGGTGAAATAATATTGGCATATACTGATTTTTAATTTGGAGGACACAAAAGAAACACAATTTAAAATTTATCATTTGTACATTTATACTTCTTAAATATTTTTAATTTTACCCCTGCATGTATATTTCTTGATTCATATAAAAGGAATATTTGATAAACATCTTTTATAAGATAAAACAATGCTTTTTAAGACAAAATTTGTAAATCTGACATTTAACCTACAATATAGAAAATTATCTTTTTTTCTGGGAAGACTATCAAGGAATTAAAATTAATTTTTAATTCAGTGTAGTAGTTTATAGTATGTCATCCTGAACTATATGGTTTATTACAGGAAACATGAATAAGGACTAAGAACCATGATTTCCGGAGATGAAGGATGGTACAGGTGTCAGGATGAGAGCTCTTCCAGGGCACACTATTGTTGGTCAAAGGAATTACAAAAGCCAAGATTCTATTATTTGTAGTCTTAGAAAAATACTTTCCAAATGAACGATGTTCCTTTAATGTGACTAGAAGACTAAATTCCATCTCTTTTAATGTTTTTAGAGAGTCATAAGAAATATGCATTTTAAAAAAAGAAATATGCATTAGAATAAAGGGAACAGAAATCTCTTCTAAAACTGGAGACTTTTCAGCTTCCTGCAATATCTATTAATCATAATCCTAATGGTTAATCTGATCGCATACTTCTGCAGCATAAAACATTAGGAAGTATGTAACACAAATGGTAAGATATACAATTTGAGGACAAACATTGTGCATCAAAAATGTATCCTGCAGTAATTTAAAGATTTTAATTATAGTTCTAATAAGCATATACTAGGTGAAATAAAATAATTTAAATACCAAAGTAAGACAGCCAAAAAGAATGCCAGTGCTATTACAGGCCAGGAATTATGATAACATTTCTCCCCAAACAGAGAAGCTCAGTACTAATCCTGTGGTTTTTGACTTCTCATTAGTTCTATCTTTAAAGAAGCTCTTAAAAGTTATACTACGGACTCATTAAGAATTAAATATTTGTTTGGGTCTCAAAATCATTCTGTCCCTCTCTTTCACACTTCAACTTGCCCTGTGCACTAGAATAAGCATAAATGAATTTGAAAGGTTAACATAACACTTACCTGTCAAGACACCTGAGAATAATGGTAGTCTTTCCCTGGAAATTAAAAAGGGAAGAATATTGTGTTAATGTCACCCATATGTAAAATTGTATTAGTGTTCATAACTGTGGCCAGAAATAGCTTTTTAAATGACTTGAATGATAAATTATCTAGAAACTAAATCCCTGAAACTTTCAGAACTGTTCTAAAGTTTGATAAGTGGAAAAAGTTAACTGTCAACTTTTCATCACGGAGTAACTACACTGCTATTATTATAATTATAAAGTCCCACAGATGACAAATATTAGCAAATCATACCTTACTTTAGCGGTCAACTTGGCAGCTTCTTAAATTTTTTCTCTATTCCACAATGCTAATTACTGGTTAAGCTGATGATTAGTGTCTTCTGAAGTGTTTTTCATTCCAATTGTTGGAGTGGAAATACAGAAAAAAGCTAACATACAAATAAAGGACACGTTGCAGCTATGTGCAAAACAGGCAGCTCAGAAACTGGGTGAGAGCACTCATTCTAGAGTGTGTGCTTTTATTCCAACTTTTTTTTTCTGAGTCAGGAAATAGGGGTTCTGGCCCCATCCCTGATACTAACTATAAAACTTAACCTTAAACCTTATCCACAGAGTAGCCCAGTGGTTTGTAGATTTTTTTAAAACTAGAAAACTTTTTTTTAATGACCCCTTAAAAGACAACAGGTTAAAAAGAAACATCAGGAAAAATTCTGCCAGAGGAAACCTTTTGGCTTCAAAGAAAATAGTTTTGAAAACAGAAAATGGTTTCGAAAACAGTGGATTAAGAAAAATAATTTTAACTGTATTTGTTTCTTTTTAACTAAAAAGCCTCTAAGCCAGGTGCGGTGGCACACGCCTGTAATCCCAGCACTCAGGAGGCTGAGGCAGGAGGATTGTTGTGGGTTTGCTATCAGCCTGGGCTACAAAGTGAGCTCAAAGCCAGCCTGAACTGCATACTGAGACCTTGTCTCAAACACAGACAAGAAAAAAAAAAGCCTCTAATTTTGCCAAAAAGATGATAATAAATTAACCCAGACTGTGGGTGGAATAGGATCAAATTGGATAAATTTTTTGTAATGACACAGAAAAAATATTGGAATAGTATCAACAATATATATTGTTGAAAGATGTTTATTGGCTAGTGTTATACTGAATTGAAAAACTAAACCTCAATGTCTGCAAATAGGGAACTAGCTAAATTGATTATAATAATCTATATAATAGAATAATGTACAATTACTAGGAATGAACATATAGAAATATATTGTAAGACACTTGTAATAAATTAGCATGACCCTGTTTTCAATTTAAAAATTTATTTTCCTGACAGATATGGCACGTGACTTGTAATCCTGCCACTTGGAGGCTGAGGCAGGAGGATCATGAATCCAAGGCTATCTGGAATTACACAGTGAAACCCTGTCTCAAACAACCAAAACAAAGACCGAGTAAAATATTTTCTCACTTATTTTACTTATACATGTAGACACAGACACACACACTATCTCTCTCTCTCTCTCTCTCTCTCTCTCTCTCTCTCACACACACACACACACACACACACACACACACACACTCTTGACAGAAGCAACCAAAGAGATCTAGAGGGATATCATTTATGTTAATAGTGATTATTTCTAGCTGATGGATTTGCAAGCAATTTACTTTTTTAAAAGAAAAATCAGGATTTTAAAATTTTCTTACACTGAACATGTATCATATGAGGTATATATTTAAAGTTTTAAGTTAAAAGGTAACAAATTCTATACACAAAGAATAGAGTCAGAATTACTGTATTTCAGAATCACAAGGCATTTCAGATATCTAGCCAATTTTCTCAAATTCTTATGTTACCCTAGTATTGATTTGAATATTTTTATTGTAATTTCATATAAATGTAGAGTACATGTCATAACGATTCCAAATAAACACAAACTCAACTCTGGGGACTGCACTCAAGTTTAAGGTTATCACCAAAATGACAACCCAAATTTTAAAGATTCACTAGTAAACTGTGGCCCTTTAAGAATATGTTCACAGACTCTTGGGCTTCCTAATTCAAGACATATTGGCCTAGTACAAATTCATTTAGGGACCACCAAAATGAATCTCATCTTCCCTCCGTGATCACAATCATACCAGCAGCCCAGTCTTCTGAACCACCTGAATCCCATGATCCCCTGTGTGGACCTTCCCTGACCCAATTTCTTGTCTTCCCTTCCCCTGAAATCCTTGTCTGGAACGCTACTTCCATGATGGGCAAAATCATTGATGTCTCCACATCTTTGGAACATTCTCTCCCCTTGAAGGCCTCTCCTACAACACGGCTACTCCGGGACCGCTTCTTACTAGCAAAAGCCGGGAACTCAGTCACTTCCTCCTCCACCCCTGGTGATGGTGGATGAAATTACAGGCATTTAGCAGATTGGTGTTGCCTGAATCCCCACCATTAAAACAGCAGTTGACACTGTTGACCAGCAATCTTGTCCCATCTGTCTAATACACTCTCTGACTTTTTGCTATAGATGTACAGTACGTTGCTCTTGACCCTCTCCTTGGGATGCCCCCTTGGCCTTTAGTCATTTGCATCGTTTCTCTTCCTTCTGGCCTTCCCAGCGTCAGACATCACTCTCTCTTACAGAGGCTTTCCCAGCCTTCCAGTCTCTTGGGCAGGGTTATGTGCCCTTCCTGTGTGTCAGCACCGCATCTCATGCTACTGTCAATGCTGGTACACAAGTACAGGTGCTCAGGTTCCTTCAGGGTAGAGAATATGTCTTTCATCCCCATTCCCACAGGTAGCAGCAGGATACATGGCACATAAAAGATGTTAAATAACTGTCTACCAAATGATGTGTGAATGCAAGGTTGGAAGGTGCGACAGGTAACGGTGTTGTCGACTTGAATGGGCCAAGAAATGCCTAGCAGACCAGCGGAGCATAGTTCCGGGTGTGCTTGTGGATGGTGGACATACAGGTTGCAAACTCAGAAGGAAAGACCCACCCCCGATGTGAGTGGCTCCCACCAATAAGCTTAGAGTCTGGATGGAATAAAAAGGGAAAGAGAATGGGATGTGCTCCCTTTGCTTCTTCAGGAGAGCTCTGGTCTTTGCCATTGCCTTTGGATGCTCATTTCCAGTTTTTTCAGGCTTCCAATGTAGACTTTAGCTTTCTGACACGGACTCAAGCCAGACTCTGCAGTGAGCTCCAGGCCTTTGACTGGATCATTCCAGACTTGCAGTGTACAGACAGGCATTTTGCATTCTTCTACCCTGATTTCACAGGCGACTGTTGTCATCCCACTTAGTAACTATTATATATATTTATTTAAATATATACATATATATATATAGAGAGAGAGAGAGAGAGAGAGAGAGAGTTTGGTTATGAATGTCCTCCTAAAGCCTCATGCAGTCATGGGCAGGCTTCTAGAGTTTGTGATTGATTTATGGGTGTGTGAGTGCTACACCCGCCCTGGGGTGGGTAGTTGGCATCTGTAAGGGAGAGAAAGAGGCTGCTTGCTGCCGCCCCCCCTTTTGCTCTTGCTGTTTTTGCTATCTGACACCGCCATGAACTGGCTCCCTCTGCCATGGGCCACTCTGCCTTGGAGCCAGCCTAGTATGGACTGAAACCTCCACAGACTGTGAGCTAAATAAACCTTTCCTTCCTTAATTCTGGGTATCAGGTATTTTGTCTCAACAGTGATAGAAAAGTAACCAAGACAATACATATGTAATTTTTGTTACTTTAGTGAACCTTGACTGATACAGAAGTAGAGAGAGGAAGCAGCAAGGTAGCGGAGTTCTTTGGTAAAGGATCATTGCTGTCACTTTTAGCTTCACAGATTTATAGAAATGAGAGCATAAAATTTGTGTCCCACTTTTCCAATTCACATTGTTTTATTTCACCCCTGACTTTTTATGGGTACACAATTATTTCCCCTTATAAATATAATCTTTTTTTTCTTTTTTTATTTTAAGGAGAAAATTTCAAAACAAGATAATAGGAGGGTAACAATGGTTGATACCTTGTGTACTGTTATCTTTAAATTAGTTACTCAGAGTACAAAATATCAACATTTGTCTAAACAATATTAGCACAAACCTTTCTTTTCAATGAACTAAGAGAAATTAGTAGTATAACTATCTTAACTGCTACATATATATACATATTTTTGCTTTTCCCTTCCCTTTCTCCATTCCCCCATTCCCGTTTAGAGATATAATCTTAACACAGACAGTACGCCCACTCAGTGTGTCCAGTTGCGCGGGAAGGGGTGCTCAGGCTGCCTGGAGCTTGATGCTGCCTCCTGAAGGTGACTGTGCTGATTTCTCAGACCTTCCTCTCTGTTAATACTCTTAGGTGGGTGCACAAAGCACAGAAACTGAACAATACTATGAGCTCCCAACAGAAAGAAGCTATGTGCTATATGAACTTCAGCGTCTTGGATGTGCCGAGCCTTGGTCCATTTTGGATGGTGTCTGCAGCAGTTCTGCCTCCCAGGCAGCAATTCTGTGTGTCACGTAAAGCTGCATGAAGACATGATGCATCTATTACTGCTCTGTGTGGTCACCTCCAAAATTCTCGTGCGTCCCTGGCTAAGTACACAGAACTGACAGCGAGTGGGCGTGGTCTCTCCTACCGAGCAGTGGGCCAGCAACACTGCTGCCCCATCTTCCCCACAGTTTTCAAATCCTTTGATAAAGATCTTTTTTTTTGGTACTGGGACTCGAACTCTGGACCTTGTGCTTGCTAGGCAGGAGCTGTGCTGTTGAGCTAGATCCCCGGCCTGATAAACATCAGTAATAAACATCAATTATTCTTTTAGAGAGATGCCTAAATATGAAATATCTGATCCAAAATATGAATATTGTTAAGATAGTGACTTGCTAATTTTGATGTTGACTTTGATATTTACATTTAATTGTTTAAACCCTTTATACTCAGTTGAGGTAAGAGACTTGCATATTTTCAAATTTTGAAATAAAAGAATAGTTAAAACCTTTTCCAAAAATTTTGCTTACTGCATAACATTTCCTAGATCAACAATACTCTCTACTTGACACTCAACCAGATTGGTCATGTGGTTAAGAGTCGAAAGTATACAAGTTTTTGTCAAAGTATTAAAATAAATTTTACCACTTGTTGGTAAGTCACCTCAATACAGAAAGTTAAAGCTTTACCCCATTTTTACTGCCAATGAAGAAGACAGACTTTTCTCCAATTTCAACGCCGTCGCCTTCACTTCCACCACTTCCTCTTATCTCCACTTCAGCTTTTGCAATTTCCCAGAGAGTTTCACTACATGACAGGCAGAAAAGCAAAATTCAAAGAAGAAAAAAAGAATAAATAAATAAATATATATATATATATATATATATATATATATGTATGTATGTATTTAAAGGCTTATTTCAAGCAGAGGACAAAACATTGCATTCTGGAGGACAATAACCTTGCACACTACCTGGTTAGCCAAGTTGTGATTAGCCAGTTTTTTCCTCTGAAACAGCTCTCCTAAGAATACTAAAGCTTTTAAGGGGAGCCTTTATTACCAGGGCGCGAGGCTGTCTATTTTGGGGCTTCCCAGCAAGGTTAAGGCTGTACGTGTTAGTTTCTTGGATACAACTGAAGTTATAAGGACTTTAGGAAATGTACAACTTAAATCACCTAGAAAGATAACAATCATGCAAAACCAGCAAATCAAATAATCTTTGCTCCCCACAACATTTCCTGTTCTGATTGTCATTATTTTGTCATTTTAAAATTATGTTTTGGCCCCAAATTTCTCTTCTAAAATATGAAAGCATAAACATGAAAGGGGAAAAAAATCAACAAGTGTCACGGTTTGAAAATCACTTTTCATTCCTCTATGTATAAGCCATTACCTTTTTATTTTTTTCAAGCCAGTATCTTTTTAAAAAAAAATAAAACGAAGTGAAAATGGAGTACTGTATTGAACTAAAAAGACCTGACAGGCTCTACCCTGAATCTGCTACTTTTCATGTGTGTGAATTTATGCAAATTAACTAACCTCTCCAGGCTCATTTCTTTATCATTTACATAAATATTTATTGAAGGGCCAAGGATATAGTTCAGTGGCACAAGCACCTGCTTGGTAACTGCAAGGTCCAGAGTTCAATTCCTGGTGCCAAAAAAAGGGAGGGGGGTAAAAAAATATTTATTGAGCACTAAACCAATGTCGATTCTCAGGATCAAGACAGTTACTTCATCTCTAAAATGCCAATTTAAAAAAAAGTATACCAAATTTAGAGGGTCGTTGTGATTGTTACAATGTGGTCAATTAGTTTTGGGACTGGTCTTTACAAAAATTATTGGCAGTTTATAATTATTATTAGTCAAGAACCAGGAATAAAGGACGAACCAAAACAGAAATATAAAAAGTCAAAACAGGAGGACTTAAATGTTTGCATTAAAATTCATCCTTTCATTTCACAGTGAGCCTCCGGGTACTCAGTCCAGGCCTGTCTGCTCTTCATTCCGAGCCTGATTATCTGAGGTCCATGCACCCAGCAGACAGGAAAAGGCTCTGTAATTAGGCGTGCCGCTTGTGGAGATCATCTGTAAACACAGCTTTACGACTGCTATCAATGACAACGCGACGGAAGGCTGAGTTTTGACCCTTAAGTTCACAGCGATCACACTGTTCACAGAGAAAGCTTCACCCTGCTCTGTGACGGTCTCCCTGCCCCCCTCCCCGACGTCCTGCTCAAATGTTCAGAGAAGGTCTAGCTCTTATCTCCAGTATGGGCACTGTAAATGGATCTCACAGAAATGAGGAGCACAAATGCATTTTACAGGCCATCAGAGGCGCCCCCCACACACGTGATGTTCAACTTTCCACAGTGCTTTCCAAGTTCTCCCTTATTTACAGTCTTTGTGGACCTCAAGCACGGGGGCTCCCCGGGGAGGAGCTTTGGGGGTTTAGCTCACCGCCCATCCCCTGCGACTGCAGCAGTCGCAAGAAACTTACTGAATCGAATCAGTGAATGGGCGAAGTTGGCCTTTCTAACTCCCCCTTTTTTTCTACCAGTCTGCGGCAGTCTTCCGGCTCAGGGACAGTTCCGACAGGACCCTGCCCACGCAGACCTGGCTACGAGCAGAGCGACCCGCCTTCTGCCCCCAGCAGGGCCAGCGCGGGCTTCCGGGCCCCAAATCTGCCCCCCGTGGCCTCCCAGGTTGGGGCAGGAAGGAGGGGAGGTTTTGGAGGCGAGTTAGGTTGGGCGCAGGCAGGGTTGCGGGACTACCTGGGCATCGTGACAGGCCCCGCAAAGGCAGAGCGCTTGACTTGGGACCCAGCCTGGAACCCCGCGAACCGAGAGCTGCAGGATGAACCGGGAACGCAGGCCCCTCAGTTCCCAAGGCAACGAGGGCGCGGCCACGTGCGTGCAAGAGAATGGCATTACGGGAAATGTAGTTTTCGGTGCTCTTTTTACAGTCTCATCTTCAACAGCAACCCCTAAAACGGGACGGAAGGAGACAGTGGGACCGTAGAGCAACTGTTTCTGAGCCGGAGGTGTTTTATTACCCCCTGACTGCTCACTATATTCCAGGGGCATCTGCTTTTTCTCATCTTTTACTTTTCTCTTTGTCAGTAGCCGTGATGTGGCAGAAAAAAAAAAGTCTACGGCACTGTTTTTCTAGTAATTGACTGGAAGCGAGGAATAATTAAGTCTTAAAACTGAAAAGGAAGCATACAGTTTTAACGTTTTCCAAATTTCTGAAAGTTTGACTGTATCACGTTTTATGCAATGACACAGTATTGGTACGTTAATGAAACATGTACATCTCCTACATACTTCTTTTACTTTGTGGATGTAGAGTATTTCTGTTTGAACTTTGGGGTCTCTTTGTAGATCTCCAAGAATCTCCAGATCAATAACAAACCTGGGGTTAATGACTATATACAAGTCTCTGTGCTACAGAGTAAGGAATAAAGAGATAAGACAAGATCTTGACCACCGAGAAAGATAATTATATCCAGCTTAGTATATTACAACTGAAGGAAGCAAGTGATGTAAGGGATTGCAGAAGTAGTACAAAAAAATTACATGAGAACAAAAGCGACTAATTGCCTGCAGGAGTGGTTGGACTCTTCGCGGTGATGTTAGTATTTGATCAATTTTGAATGCTCAGTAGACCCAGGCTATCTTTCCCAAGATACCCTGAATACTTGAGGAAGATGTCTTTTCTCCAACCCTCTGCTGTCTGGCTTAAGTTTTATAGTGTAATGTCTAAGAACATAGGCTTTGGACTAAGGTGGATATTATGGTTTTTATTTAGATTTCTCCCAAAGCCTCATGTCTGTAGGTAGAGTTTTGGAAAGGTGTTTGAATAACGGGAGCAGTAGAGTTGACTTGGCGTTAGGAAGCAGGGCCTGGTCTGAAGGAGAGGATCATTTTGGGCATGACCTGCAAGGGTTTATCTCCCTCCCCAGCCGCTCTAATGTGAGCAGGTTTTTCTCTGCAACACCCTTTGGCCAGGTGCCATCCTGCCTTGCAGCCACCAGAGAGTGGACAAAAACCGTGAGCCAAAATAAATCTCTCCTTCCTTTGCTGATGTTGAGTATTACGTCCCAGTGATGAGGAAAGTGACTAAGACATTGGACCCAGATTCAGTTCCTGACTCATGGTACTTGTTAAGTTTCCATACTGCCACCCTGGGTAAATTACTTGATTTTTCTGAGCCTTAGTTTCTGATCTTGTGAAGCAGAGAATGATTAGGAGTTTTAAATGAGATAAATTATGTGGTAAGTTATGAGACAACTTCTGTGTATGTGGCATGCTGTAAGAGATAAATTCTGGTTATTATCATACGGTAAACTGCTGATAGGCTGTGTGTATTGGGGGGGTGGAACCCAACACACACGATATGCTAGGTAATGCTCTACCAGTCTGGCAGGCAACTTTGAACAAAGAAGTATAAGAACACGTTTCTGAAAATGACACAGATGGTCGATAAAAGAAAAGAGCAATCACTTCAGACAAAGTCTTTTGGAACTAAGTCCTCTGACACACTGGTGTATTTTATAGACTGAAAAGACTACCATAGCACCTACAAACGGATGTGATGAATGTGGAGTTCAGTGGGGTAAAGATGACTTCTATGAGCATTAATACATCTCTCACTGAGTCCACAGCTGTATCTTGGTGCTAGACAGCTATCAGCTCATAAGTTAACGTGGGACAGATCGTAATAGTTGTAATAATTTGGGTTCTGGAGCTTCAGAGTCCTTATACATGCTAGTTGATATTAATAACAGAAGCTAGTACTTCTACCAAGTGTATGCTATATACTAGGGATGGTACTAGCCCATCGAGAGTGCAGTTGTTTGGATAACTGAGTGAAGGAGGAAGTCTGGTAACAGGAAGGTAAAGTTTATCTGGCTGGGTCCTATTCACCATCGTGGACTCAAGTTGAATCAGTTGATCTGATTGGATAGGTGAGTTTCCCCTTTTTCTCACTCTTCCAGAGGCTTCATACTTGAGTAAAGAAAGTGATCTTCCTGAGTATATGAGAAGAGTTCTTAGGGTACGGGTAACGTGAGGACTTGAGCCCCTCTACTGCACCACCCTAAAAGACTCAAGGATGCAAAGCTGGTGATGAAAGAGAAGACAGTTTTACACTGTCTGCTGGATGGAATGAGTTTAGTGTAGAAGGGCAAAGGGATGTATGTGGGGAACTCCGAATAGTTTGGAGTGGGACCACTCAGAGTGTCTGCTGCAGCTGAGATGGGACAGCAAACTGGGTGGGTAGACTGGGCTAGCGTGAAAGATCATTCAGTTTGGATTTCGCTGTGTTGACTGTGAGAAGCCAAGTAAGATTTAGAGTAGGAGTGGGTCGTGACTAGGCCTGAGTTTCAGTGAGATAATTCTTTGCAGCTGTGTGAAGGATGTTTTTGGAGTCTGGAAGACCATATGGAAGCTGTTAACAACAGCCGGGAAAGTGATGGTTTTACATTCACCCCGCCTTGTTTTCAAAGTTATATAAGCTTCTTGTAGAAAAAAAAATATATATAGAATAAATGAAGAGGGTGAAATAAGTGTACCCCAGAAGTAATGACTATTAAACATTTTGATGTGCTTCACTCTCATTTTTCTTAGAGTTGAGATTATACTGTAAAGCTAATTAATATCTTGATTTGAACATGTGTTTCCTCACATCACATTTTAAAAATTCATGATAAATGTAACTTTGATATCTGCATAATATTCTATTATGTAGTTTTTCAATAATTTACTTAGGTATTCTCCTAATGTTGACTAAGTTTGGGGTGGCTCAGAGCAGCCCCCGATATGAACCTTTCTCTGGGATTTTTCAAACTAAAATTGGAAAAAGCAACTCACTCCCTTTTTGGAGAAATCAGTGTATTTTTTGGTAAATGAAATGTTATTTGTAGTTAGAGAATAGGAAGCAGACACTCATCAATGCAAAGAGGAAGTCCTGGCAGATGTCTCATGCTTCTGGCTGTCCCCAAAGCTTGCCTGTGTCACCTTGCTTATGACATCATTGTTGAGTTCTCCCTTTGATTAGATGAGACATCCCTAGTCTCCCTGTGAGAAAAATGACATCCCATTTTTGTCTAAGTTAATTCAAGTTGAATTTCAGAATTTACAACAACATAGTTTCAGACAGTGGAGAGTGAGGCCTTGGAAAAGGGAGAAACATCAATGCTTCTTGAGTGACTGATGATTTGCTGATCCCATTAACCAGCTGTTAGGGGGGCTCCTGAGAGGATAACCAAGCCTACAGGACACGATGTGTTTGCAGAATCATCCCACAGACAGCTGGAACGTCTGGGATCCACTGGACTTGGCAGTCAGACAGAACACGGTGTCAGATGATGGTGCTAATTTGACCCCTGTGGGAAAAGCACAGAAACCTCCTGTGATCTGTGCACCACGCGCAAGCCAGTAAGACCTCTTCTCAAGCTTTTCTAAGGTTACACATTCCATACAATTTTCTCATACAAGGCAACTCTTACTAGACTTTGCTAATATTTTCCAGAAATTCAAATGAATAACTTCTAAGCTATCTCCTCTGGTATTTCCAACATTCAGTTCTTAGGGATATTTCTTGGGAATTCATTAAAGCCACACTGTGAGAGAGGGAACTAGCTGTCCCTTGTCACTGACATTGCTAAGGAGTAGTCACTTGATTGTAATAAAACCGTAATATAACCCAGTGGCAACTTCAGGGTCCTCTCCTCTCTTCTGACACACACACACACACACACACACACACACACACACACACACACCCCTGCTTTATTCTGTTAGCAAAGAAAATATATTCCATACTCAAGTATTATGGTGTCTTATTTTACAGTTGTTTGCTCTCTTCCTTGCCTATTACTAGACTGCAGGATAGTTAATAATTATAAAGCACACAGTGAAGATTTTTGGATCGATGTGATGCCTCAAGAATCATTGTGACTGTACAATTTGGTTAAAATTTTCAGCAAGTGAAATCCTGCTTTAGAGCCAGTGTCATCTCATCCCCTCAGCCCAGACTGCTGGCCACAGACACCAGCACTTCAAAAGAGAATAACCTTCCCACCTAAATGCTCAAGAGCCTGCATCTTAGTCCCACTGAAACGCAGGGAAATTTTACTTCACCCTAAATATCTGTATTTGGATTTACCTTAATTTTTACTTTAAAGGAAAAAAATTAATTGTATTGCAGTAAAATTTCCTTTTTCCTTAAGGGAAAAGAGAGTTGGGAAAAATGTGAGAAAACAGTTTCTGCAGGAACTGGCCCTGGTTCTCCCCATGCACTTCTTCTTGCTCTTCCTCACCGCCCACGCGCTGGAGTTGCTCCCCAGAGAGGTCAGCCCAGGGCTGAGACTGTGGATGCGGGAAGTGTGTTCTTGGTGCCTCAGAAGAACGCCAAGCCTTTCACTAGAGAAATGCAGTTACCTACAGTGGTTTATTCTTGAGGATTATAGTTCAGTTCAATTATGAATTAAATGCATTTGTTCTAGGAAACTGACTATGTATTTTTCTCCTTATGGGGGAAAAAATTCCAACCAACCAACCATTTGATGGTTACATTTATTTCCAAGTTATGGCAGTACGTGTTTGGTTTTTCGGGCATACACACAAACACACGATTCACACACAATCAAGAACAGTTGAAATAAATTTTTAGAACAAAGTTCACTAAAGTCATCTAAGTGAAATAAACTCTCTTATGGAGTTTATTATGAAATCATGGGGAGACTAAT
The DNA here is from genome assembly GCA_004027595.1 of Dinomys branickii. Classification (NCBI taxonomy): domain Eukaryota; kingdom Metazoa; phylum Chordata; class Mammalia; order Rodentia; family Dinomyidae; genus Dinomys; species Dinomys branickii. The sequence goes on along the minus strand of PVLD010004677.1, from coordinate 14,896 downwards.
GTTTCTGTTTCTCCATATATATATATATATATATATATATATTCAATAAACTTGCCAAAAACAGCTTCCTTCTATAAAGATAAAAGAAAGCAACGCTGAAGACAAAGCGCTGTAAGAGGCGGAAATAACTGCCATTTTCACTGAGGTAGTACACCTCAGCTTTGACAATGAAAACACCAGGCATTTCTTGAAGATTATTCAAAAGATGACGCTCAAAAAGGGTTTTGTAAATCATTTATTACGATTGAAAGGGAAGAAAATGATAGGAGACAAATATTACAGTTAGACACGAAACATTATTCTTTTGTAACCAATCATAATAACATACTTTGAATTTTTAAAATGGCTTATAGAAGTAATTTCCCAGAAAATAAAATTTTCACATCAGTTACAGAAAATTGATTTCTTTCCATCAAAACATTTTATGTCTGCTCTATCAAAAATAAATGCCGAGTCTTAAGACACTACAGTTTAAGTTAAGCCTTCACTACTCGTTCTTAAATTAGAAGATTTGGGTTGGGAGGCAGCTTACCAGAGTGAACTACCTACTGCCAGAGAGAAAAGTCCTCTCACATAAGTAGCAGCTCTGCCAAGCCTCCGGCTCACCAGCTAGTGATTAGTAAATGGTTTTCTGTGAGCCCAGAAACACTCCTCTATCCCAGCCAAAAGATTCCTGAGAATCATCCCAAATTGGTGACCAGTTTCTTTGAAAAAATGAATTTATTTACTCAGTGAGTGGTTGTGGCTCAAAAGATGCAGTGAGAAATAGCCAGTGGGACCCTCTTTGGTTGAGTCTGTGATGCTTGTCTGGTAATTATTTATGAGGCGTGACATTACTTGAGCACATTTCTTGGCTCTGCTTTTCTCTTCTTTCTTTTTTTTTTTTTTTTGTCTTTTTGAGACAGGGTCTCGCTATGCAGTTCAGGCTGCTGGCCTTGAGCTCACTTTGTAGCCCAGGCTGGTCTTGAACTCACGATGATCCTCCTGCTTCAGCCTCCCGAGTGCCGGGAGTATAGTATGTGCCACCGCACCTGGTTCTGCCTTTCTTCTAAGGAGGCAACACTTCTGAGAGGCTGTGAGAACGGTACATTGCCATGGAGAGAGCAGGAAAGAGGAGAACACGGGGGCCCTGTCAGCAGATTAATTCAGCAGCTAACATTTTTCCCAACTGCTTAAAAAATATGATGTAAAAAGTGATAAATATGTCCAAAAAATAAATACCGATATTCTACACATCAAGTTAACTCTACTCAGGATTACTAGTACAGGTAAACATTTCTATAATAGAATTTTCATGTTTTATCACAGTTTCATTTTTATCATGAGTACTAATGATACTGTTCTGACCCGTTAGCCTGTGCTGGCCACTTATTTACGCCCTGATGTAGTGATATATTTCAATACTCTTCCAACTAAAATTTACCTACTTTGGCAGAAGAATTATTCTCTTTTAGAACAAAAATGTTTGGAATTTATTTTTAAGCTGTAATTAGAAAGAACTGTCTGAGGGGCAACGCTGTACGGACTATCTTTATTGACACTGTTATTTAACGAAGCAAGGTCAAGCCGACCTAGCACCAAATGCAATGAAAACCGGGCACTATTCCAGGGAACCTGTTCTAGGAGAAGTGTCAGGAGTCACAGTCTCATTTTAAATGTTACACACCAGTGATCAGCACAGGCGGTACTTTCTAATACCACAGAGGAGGTTGCGGTCACCGGACTCTTGTTTTCTCCCATAATGATTCACAGAGCCAGAAGATTTACTGCACTGGCTCTGAGAATTTTCCCCAACACACCACTCCACAGCTGCTTCTTACTCTGTATCCCACTCCTTTCCAAATGCTAGCTCATTAATTAAAAGCACATTTAATTACAGTGCTTATATTTTTGGCAGTGGGCTTTTCCAAATAGTCATCTGGTTAACAAATGAAAGCTTGGAATCTCCTTAAGAGTGCCAGGATATTTAAAAGGAACAAGAAAATGTCAGTTTCATTGATGTCTCTGATGGCCAGAGAGAAGGGAGATGGGGAAATGACAAATTTTAACCTATTTAATCTAAGAGAAAGTGAGCACGTTGGCAAATTTTGTGTTTGTTTCACGACTGCTTGGCTATTCAGGAATCAAAGAGGAGGCAGAAACCCCGGGAACCTCTGATGTCTAGAATGCTGGCATGTGGTGCCATGTGATAGTGCCAGTCATCGCGGCGTGGCTGATGTAGCCGCCTCACAGGGACACGGAGTGATCCAGGCTCCTGAGCTTTCAGAGTAGGGTGGGGCCTTTGGTGGGTCTGCTGCTTGGCAGCAGGGGCTGGCTTCCCACCGCCCTGGTGTGGGGTCCTTGGGCCTTGACAGAAAGCAGTGCTGGGGCAGAGAGGTGGTGAAATGCTGCCCTTTGTTGATGGAAGTTGTTGATGTAACTGGCAATCAGAAGAGTGATTTCGAGAATCTAAAACAAGAAAAATAGGATTGTTAGGCTCCTGAGATGGTCTCACCAGCTCCAAGAGAGCAAGGGTTAGCGGTGGGTGATCTCTGTGTGCACCCGACCAACAGACCAGAATCCCCTTCTCCCCAGCTCAGAGTGAAGTTCTTACTGCCTGCGCCACCACGGCACTGCCATCTTTTTCCTATTACTTAAAGCACCAGAAAGAGTAAAGGTCAAAAACAATTAGATTTTGTGGCAATATTTGGAAATGTGATGGCCAGTAAACAACTCGACCAATTACCTTAAAGTCATGTTTGTGAATATGCATGAATTCAGACATTCAGTGTGTTACATCAGTTATTTATGTAAACAGAAACTCAGTATTCTGTGACCTTTTGATCATGGCTAACCACCTTTACTTATGCACAGAAGTGATTAGGGAAGAGATCTGCCATATTTTTAAAAACCTCCCAGATTCTGAAGAAATTGTCTCTTTATTTGACAATTTTGTGATAACTTTTAGGAAAATCAGTTTCCCATTCTTTTTACTAAAATTAGCATTACATGGTGGAATGCAGCCCTTTCATTTGCTGCTTTTATTGAGAGACATTAAAACTTTGTAATTTGTTTAAAGTAGTAAAGGAACAAATATGTTTTCATTATAAAGTCTGTTCTTTCTCTAATGAGTTCATAAAGGAAATAACCCCAAGTAGGTAAGATAATGTGTGTAAAGTACCCAACCAGCAATAACTTCCTGGCCATTTCTTTTGAACATTTTATATACCAGGCACAGGGCTAAGTTAAAATAAATAGCAGTTTTTCAGATAAATGAAACCAAGATAAAGTTAGCAGAATTTGGATTCATGGTTGTTACATTAGAAGTAACATCTCTTTTCTTAACTGGAAAACCCTTTGATTAATAAACGTTTTGGTAAGAAAAAAAATAGTACAAAAAAGTTGGCAGAAAGTGTTCCACTCACCTTGGGTTTTGCCATGGCGAAAAGTAATTTCTCTGTTGGTTTGTCTTTTGAATGTGAATTGCTAATGACTACCATAAAATCATCTTGATAACCTCCAAAGGTCATTAGACTTTTGTATGCATAGCTGATTAATAATCTCTTCAAAGAAAATAAAAAGTAATTATGTTACATGCTCTTTACATTTAAAGACAAATAAGAGGGCTGGAGGTATAGCTCAGTGGTGTAAGTGCTTGCCCGCTAAGCACTAAGGCCCTGAGTTCGATCCCCGGTCCCGGAAAAAAAAAAAAAAGACAAATAAGAAATGATTAATGACATATCCCCAATGAAATGCCTGATGCTAATGAGTCATGGCACAATGCAAAAATCATTTTCTAAAATCACATCTATTATGACCTAAAGTAAACAGTGGTGGGACTAATTTTATAGTTTCTTTACAATTAAATTTTGATTCTGAAGAAACTCACTGCAGAAAAAATAAGAACTCTAAGAAAATTTAAAACACCAATATTCCAGAAGCCAGTGGAAAATGACTGTTAGTGTATTTGTATATGCCCTTTCACATAGCTCTCTTTACATATATGAGATTAAGCTATATGAAACTGATACTTTTATGATCAATACTGTATGTCAAAACTGGAAAATCAACATGGTTCACCCTGATAGGTAGATTTTGAGGTATATAAACAGAAACAGTACCATGAATACTGCTGTTTGGCACTGTAGTTTTTTAAGTTAAGAGCATGTTGTAAACATCTTTTCATGACAACAAAGCAACTGTATAGTATTTTAAATTGCTTTATAAACAATCTTTTATTTAATCAGTCTCCTAGTACAGCATATTTAAACCATTTTTACTTGTTACTTATAGTGCACATAATTATTTCTCTGGTTATAAAAACGAACAAGAATTGCTTCAGGAGTAAAGACAACGGGGGGGATTTTTTCCTGCCTCCCCTCTAAGGGGTTACACTGTTCACATTCTTGGTCTTGCTAACACTGGATATCATCATGCTTTTAAATCTCTGCAACCTAATCAGGAAAAAGTAGAATATGTTTTGAATTGCATTTATTTAATTACTAGGTAAATTTAACATTTTAAAATATATACATTGAAGGCTGGGGATGTGGCTCAGTGGTAGGGCTCTTGCCTTGCATGCACCAGGCCCTGAGTTTGATCCCCAGCACCACATACATTAAAAAAAAAAAAACTAATAACAATAACAAATATTTTTAAAAAAAAAAATATATATATATATACGTTGAATATTTGTATTTCTTCTTTTGTGAACTGTCTTGGCCCACTTATCTGTTAGTGTATTTATAATTTTTTTTTTTTTGGTGATGGCAGGGATTGAACCCAGGAACTTGCATTTGCTGAGCACATATACTGCAACTGTGATATACCCTCAGCCCCAGCCCCACAGTTTCCTTCTATTTTTGTTATTTTATAAGAGATCTGTATATTAAAGATATGCAACAAATATTTTTCCCAATATGTTTCTAAAACCATTTAAAACATATAATTTGAAGTTGCACAGTCTGAAAGTAAAGGAGTCCACGCATGGAATGATCGGTTACAGAACCAAGCAGACTGCTCCAGCACCCCATGCCGTCAGAGCGACAGCTCCCGGTGTCTGCCTCCCGGGTTGTATGCTCATCGCCTCAGATCTAGGGACCTGGTTTACTTATCTAGCGGTACTCCACACTGGTGCGTAGTTTGTGGTGGACTTCAAGTCAATGATTTTATACTCTGTCTTCAAGTTATCCACCCAAGAACTAAAAAGTATTTGGAAAACACAAACTCTGACAAGGTCTTTAAGTACTTACAAGCGAGAAACAGTAGCTATAACACTAAAGGATAGTTTTGTTTCCAAACCGTTTTCAGTGACCTCTGACTATGGCTAAGGGTAAGGAGAGCCCACTACTGCCCTAAAGTTAGCAACTTCTAGCCACTAGCCTCAAAAAAAAAAAAAGCAATAAAATATTTTCTAAATAATCTGACACATGAGCCGGGTGTGGCGGTGCATGCTGGTAATTCCAGCACTTGGAAGGCTGAAGTAGGAGGATTGCTGTGAGTTCAAGGCCAGCCTGAGCCACATAGTGAGCTTAAGGCCAGGCTGCATTACAGAGAGAGACCTTGTCTCAAAAAGAAAAACAAAAAACAAAAAAACACCCCTGACACATGGAATAAAAAAGACAATGTTAATTCAAATAAATAAATGAACATATAAAAAAATAGTTTGATTTAATTTGTATGTATGTGAAAAGCTCTAAGGCTCTAGTTTTGTGTATGTCCAAGTGACCTGACAAGCGATGTTATGGAAAATTATAGAAATTATGTTGTAGAAGCCTTAGTGAAATTAAAACTTTGATCATTAAATTTTCCATTTAATGATATCATAAATATTTTTATTTTACACAGGAAGCAATTATCCTAATACTTTAAAAATATTCATGTTACCAAAATAACCACGATGGTAATTTAACTATAAGATCTTGTTATTTTTCCCATACAGAACAGGTAATCTGTCTTACCTTATTTTAAAAGTTTTAATTGTAATCATAGTTGTATCTATAAATTGGCACTCAATTAGATATGTTTTCTGAGTATCAGAAAAAATAAGATTAAGGTATCATTACTTTTTGTTTATGGTATACTAAGCAGAAGAAATAGTGGATTCGACGCAAAATTTTAGGGCTTAACCTTACCATGGAGTTAAACTCTAAGACGCTTAAACCATTTTCATTGACAGCCAGCCATGTGAAAGTATTTCCAAGTGGTGATGGAGTTATGGGCTAGGAAGAGATGCAAACATACTGTATTATAAATGTTAAAACAAATTACAGAATTAGTTTTCAGTCTAAATGCCAGGGAACACCATTATACAGCAACATAATCACAATATTTAAAAATAAATCCCTTGGGAAGGAGGCTGTTTGATGTACTGGACAGAGTAGAGAATTTGATTTTAGGAGACCTGACTTTGGTCTGCTTTTTTTTTTTTTTTTGTATCAGCAATCAAACTCAGAACCTTGCACTTGCCAGGCAGGTCCTTGTGCCACTCAGCTATATCTCCAGCCCAGAGACCTGACTTTGAAACCCAAATCTGCCATTTAGTAATCTTGCACTTGGACAAGGTACTTAATTCCCTTAAAGCTGAATTTCTTCATCTGTAACATACAAACAATAATTTTTGCTATTTAATTTTGTTCAAGAGGTTAATAGTTGACAAAGGTTTTAAGGGTTCCATGCTGCCCAATGTCCTAATGAAACGAAATATACTGATGTACTTTGTATCATGTGTAGTGCTACTGCCACGTAAAGGAGTACTGTAATTGTACACCTTTTCTAAAAGTTTATTAAATGTGATACTCAATGTCTCACAAAAATAGATCAAAAAGGAAATATGAAACTGTGATCATATTAATGAGAAGTGTTAACATTTCTACCAAATTCTTTATTGCAGAAGTGATGAAATTATATCAATATGGTCTCCCACCACTAGAGCCAGTCACAATCCATAATGTTTTTGAGCATTCCGTGACTATTTTATTCAGTTAACAACTGAACTTCTAACAAAAACTTAATTGTGTTTCTTAAATCTTATAAAAGAATGTCTAGACAAGAGATGGGGAACAGGAATGAATTTTGTGTTACTTGTTCTCATAAGTAGAACTTAGGAGAATCTCATGTTTTTAAAAAACCCATCTTTATCACTCTGTCTACTGAGTGCTGATTTGCAAAGGTAGATAAGCGCTAAACAAGGTGCTATTCAACGCAAGGGACTATTGACAGGTGAGTGAATAAGCAAAATGTGCGTGCGTGCGTGTATGCATGCGTGCGTGTGTGTAGCTGAATGCCATACAGTCTTAAAAGGAAGGAAATTTTGACACATGCTACATCATGGATGAACCTTCAAGACATTTTCCTAAATGAAACAAATAACCATAGGACAAATACTTGTAATTCTTCACCCGTGTGCTTCATAGAAGGGTGATTCCCTGGGGGGCTGGGAGGGCAGGGAAAGTTAGTGTTGAATGGATTTAGCCTTTCAGGTAGAGGAGATAAAAACATTCCAGAGATGGATGGTGGTCGAGGACACACAGCAGTGTGAATGCACAGGGCTGTCTACATAAAAATTGTTAAGATGGTAAATTTCATGTTACTTATATTTTAACACACACGCACGTACATACACCAGACACACCATTAAGTGAAGGAAGTGTGTCCCTGTTATAGAGAAAAGTGCTAGTCACCCAACACGAAATAGTATCATTATCATAATAAGAGTTTGTGTGAGCAGCCACAAGACACAGGTCCCATATTGCCCAGGCTAGTCTCAAACTTCTAGGCTCAAGCAATCCTCCTGCCTCAGCCTCTTAAGTAGATGGGTGTCACCGAACCTGACTTATTCCTTAGATAATATTTTAAAAATATATACTCAACTCCATGCAAATACATTAATTGCATAAATATTTAAGAATACTAACGCTATCATCTTTCTGTTAACTTAGTATGTAGCTTCTTCCAGTTCCAGTAGCAAAATAATCACTTACCCAATAGTAAATCACTCATACAATTAGAGTTAGGAGGTTCCTTAGATTTGACTTTTCCAGTCCACATTATTTATTAATAGATGAGAGTACTGAGGGCCAGAGAGGTTACCTAACTTGCCTAAAGTTGCGGACTATTCAGCAAATGTTTGTTAAGTGATAACTATGTGCTAAAGTACTATGGTGGGTCCCCGAGGAGGACTGTAGGTCCCTCTGGAAGTCTGCAACTTATTATGAAGATAAAAGAAATACACAGAAAAAATACAATGCAGGACAGGATGTATCTTAAGCGTCTATGAGGGTCCAAAGTGGCACAGTTCAGTAGAAAGAAGAGGAATTTTATTTTAATTTTTTACTTTAAAGAAAAAAAATCAGTGGTATAAAATTTTAAAGCAAGATGGTGGGAGAGTAACAATGGTTAGTATGTTGTGTATTGTTGTCTTCAAAGTGGTTGTTCATATTACAAGATACAGGCATGAAAAATTGGTCAGACACTATAGGCATAAACCTTTCTTTTCAATGAATTAACAGCAATTAGCAGTATAACTATCTTGTGTGTGTGTGTGTGTACATATATATGTATTTTTTCCTTTTCTCTTCCTTCTTTTCTCCTTTCCCCTGTTCCAGTTTCTCTTTCCTTTTGAACAGTTTCTTCCCATTTTACAATATCTATTGTACATTTCAGATCTTATTTACGTGTTCAGCTTCTCACACTAGGGAGACAACGTGATGTTCACACATGTGGGTCTGATTTGTCTCACAAGAGTGTGGTCTCAAGTCATGTCCATTTCCCTACAAAACTCTCAAGTTCACCTTCTTTATAGATAAGTAGTATCCCGTTGTATAAAAATACCACATTGCTTTTAATCCATTCCTCAGTTGGTGGGCATTTGGGTTGTTTCCAAGGTGTAGCTATAACAGATTGTGCTGCGATAAACATGGGAGAAGAGGAACTGTAAAAGCACATTTGAGAGCTGGAGGTGTGGCTCCATGGTAGAGCATGTGCTTAGCATGCGTGGGCCCCTGGAACCGGAAAGAAAAAAGACAGTTTTTCCTTTGGGGAAAGGACCGGCCGCCTCCCAGGCAGGCTTCATGGCTTTCTCCACTCTTTCTGCAGCACGCTTGTGTCACTCCCAAGGATATACACCACCAAAAAACAATAAATAAATAAAACAAGGGAAATAGAGCTGGGGATGTAGCTCAGCGGCATAAGCACCTGCCTGGCAAGTGCAGTGTCCTGAGTTCCATCCCTGGTACCGTAAAAAAAATTTTAAAATTTAAAAATTAAAAAAAAAAACCGGATATTTACCATCGAGTGCTTTGTTTATAGATATGTTGCAATGCTGGACTATGCTAAAAGACACCATCCTGGAAATCTGGTGCAATTCATCAGAAGGCAGGGGTTTATGTTTCTCTAGAGGTTAGCTCAGTGCTTGCCAAACAGGCCTCTGTAAACACCTACTAAATCAATGAGCCAATGAGTGAGAGTGTAAACGAGTGACTGGATAAATGAATGAAGAGAGGAAAGCAGTGTCCAGCAGTTGTTTATCATCTCCTGATTGGTGTAACGAGTCTGGGAAGTGACTCAGGGTGGAGAAAAGTTCAGCAGAGGGGAAGAAAGGGGGAAATCTTGTCCCTTCCTAACATTCTTTCATTTTTTTCTTTAAAGCTGGGGGCATTTCTTCATTTTTTATAAAGCCTAGTATATTAAACCTGGGGTAAATCTGGTCAACTATGTACCCAAAGGTTTTTACTATATATCTCCCTCCCGTTCTTTCTTACTTTTGCAAAAAACAACTTGGCACCAAAGAATGGCCACTTCCTGGCTACTGTCAAATAAATGCGCACACAGTCTGCACCGCTGCGTCCCCGGAGGGCCATCCATCTGGTTGACAGGCGCTGGTAAAGCTGCCTAAAAAGAAAGCACAGAACAAAAATACAAAAGCCAAAGCATAAACGATATGCCATGCTCCCAAGACAAAGCTCCGGTTCTAGGACTACCTGCTACGTCAGCACCCCACCCCCCATCTTTCCAGAGCGTTTCTTTCACCAGATTCTGTTACTGCCATTTTGCTCAGCATGGCCAAGGTGCCTCCAGCGGGTATATTTTAAAAACCTGAATAGCTAACATCAAACCCTGGTGTAAATTAGTTTACAAGGGAATTTCTCCTGAGAATATTGTAATTGTTAATATTCACGAAGTAGAGCCCAATTGGCAGAATCTTCGGCATTACCACTCCCGGCTTAGAGAAAGGTTAGATGCACAGAAAACAGGTCAAACTAAGTTACAGAGCCAACCACTCACACTGTACAGACAAAAGATTGTTCTTAAAAGTTTCTCTTCTGGAAAACCCTTAGTAAACTGGACTTGCCTCTATCTTTAAAATTCAATCAGCATTTCTTTAAATCCTCCACATACCAAAACTGCAAATTAACTTACCTCAAACTTTAAAAAGTTTCATGCAAGAAGATAGCTTATTTTTTATTTTAATTTGTCTATGATAGAATATCCTATGGGATAAATTGTTTTTGATAAATGCTTTATAAGATTAAATATCCTAACAGTCAACTTTTTTCTTCTTTATTATCAGGACTAACTTGTACAAGTGTGAATAAGATCAAATGAAAAGTAGATCTAAATGAAGTGAATTCTCTTTCAATTGAAAACATTTTTTAGTCAGTGCAGAATGTATATATGCTTCAGAATACAATGTCCTGCATGACAGACTCTAAAACTTCTAGGCACATCTGAAATAGAGACGGCTGTCAGCTCTTGGGGCCCATCAATATTAAAAATTTTTGAGAAAACTGTGATCTTTTTACCCTTTAAAATTAGAACAGAAAAATACTACAACAACAACAAAGCTAGTGTGATTCTACCCAAGAGATAAAAAAAATTTCCTTACCTTAACTGTTCTTCAGTACAGCTATCTCTATACCTTTTAGGATAAAATTTTTCTATGACTTGTTTTAGTGTTTGATTTGCTTTGCACTGGTTGGTAACATGCCCTGCTGGAGTTGAGAAAGGTCTTTCAAAATCTCCAATTTCCACCTGATTGGAAATCCAAAACAGAAAATGTAGGATTTTGAAAGAGCTTTGAAAAGGAAAATCAGTTTTAGCTTTCTTTAAAAGCATGTAACACATAAATCCATTTTTCATCATTCTGTGATTATAACATTTATAATCATACGTTAAAACTATTAATCTAAATTTCATTTGAACCCTAACTTTGGGGAAAAAAGCTATTAACTTAAACATTTCAGCACGATTTCTACATTAACCTCCCTGGACTACTCTTACCCTCTAGTAGTAGAAGGTGAAGGACATTGCTCTATTATTTCCTAGAGCACAGCACAATTTTTCATTTCAAGGTACGGTTTTAATTGCTAATAATAAGGTAAAACTGAGGTTGAAAATAAAAGGCAAAGAAGATGATAAAGTTGGAATTTTTAAGGGACTCTGCTGAGTATAGCAAGAGCAAAAATTATATTGTCTATTTTTTTACTACATCAGCCACTCATTCTACTAGTCTATTATTCCTAGGAATGAAGCCCTTTCATTTCCTTCTCTTCCTTGATGAAAGGATGTTCGATCCTTGTCTCTGCTTATAGACCATGGAGATGCCATTCTTTGCCACCCATCCTAGTTATAAAAAAGATGTTGGGTGTGGTGGTGTATGTCTGTGATCCTAGCACTTGGGGAGCTGAGGCAGGAGGATCACTGTGAATTTGAGTGCAATCCGGGGTACATAGGAGTTCAAGGCCAGCTTGAATACATAGGGAACCCCTATCATTAAAAAAATGCATGATTTTGATAGAGAATTTGTGCCCAGAATAACAATTGGCAGGAAACTGTTCGTAACCCTATGACCAAGAAAATGAGTGCCCTGTTTCTCTTCAGCTTTTTATCAATGAGGTCAGGACACCAATACTTATGTGCAAAACTTTACAGAAGGACATTTGACACTGTAGGCAGGATTCAGGGAAGTTTCTTGGAATAAATAACTCCTACAGTAAAAATTAAAGGATAAAAGTAAGTTAATAGATGAAGGGACAGGGTAGACCATCCCAGGCAGAGGAGCTGGACCAGGAGAATATAAGAAAAACCTAGGTTATACATACAAGCAGAAAGTTCATGTTACAGTTCAGATCAGGAATGTCCGTGTTTGTAGATGGGAGACTGGATAGCTAGATTCACATTTCTGCTGTCCCTCCATCTCAGTTCCTAGTGCTGTGTAAACAAGTGAATGTTCTCCGTGAACAGGTGACACCGGTCCCGTCTCCAGGTCTAAGACTTAAGGAAACTACAGGCCCTATTCTCCGTCTCTCTTTTGGGTAACTGCTTTTGCCATTCAACCGCTATTCTGGAAGCGTGGGCAGTCACGTGAAGAGTACACGTGTGGATGTTCCAGCTGACGGTCTCAGCACAAGTCCCATGGATTGACACTCCAGCCCTTGGACTGTGCCAGCAGATGCCAGGTGAAGCAAGGACGAGCTGCTCTCTCCCACTCCTCCCCTCTTATCTGAAGAGACTGAGTCTTGGAGTCATTTGTTACACAGCCATGGCTAACTGGAAAAACCCCTCTACCCTCTGTGTGAAAGTTAACTTGTGAAGAACACAGACATCTGGAAGGACAGCAGGCAGGATGTGACTGGATCACATTCGGTAATGGTCCAGTGAACAGGGGGACAATATCTAAGGCATGGTGGCCAGTGGGGAATGGGGCAGGGAGGGAAGAGTCGGCGGGCATCGCTGGATTTCAACCTCACCTAGACAGTGAGTAGAGACGGCATCGCAAGGAAGATACGGGCCGGGAAGGAAAGGAGGGAAGGCGATCAGTGCGGTTTTCAGCATACTGCATGTAAGAAGCTCATAAGGAAGTGTGAACTGGACAGAGGGGGCTTAGGAGCCACTAGCGTAGGTGGTGGATAAAGAAAATGATGAGATTCCTGGGGTGGTGTGGAGAGTGCAGCCAGGGCCAGAGGCCCGGGCACCAGAGCATTTGTCCGGATGGCGTACCACAGCGTTGCTGTAACACTTTTCCCTTAACTGTGCTATGCAGAGGCTTGGGAGTGCGGAAACTGTGAGCTGCCTCCCGTGACCATCCTCCTCCTCTTCTCGGGCAGTCAAGACCTTCACTGAAGCTGGCCACAGAGCCACCCAGCTTAAACCACATCCCCTGGTCTCCCTTTGCAGAGAGGCCTTCAGGCAAGTGTCTTATGTAACTTCAAAGAAATACTCCCAAAGGCAGGAAGGCGTGGCCCTCCTCAGTCCCTCCCCTGGCTGGAGGCCTGGAGCACTGATGTAACAGCTGGGGCGCTGGCAGACCTCCTGAAACACGAGGTCGGCACCCCGGGGACGGGAGAACGGGCACCATAGAGATAAAGCCCGTAGTTCCAGGGACTTTGTAGTGGGGCCAGGAAGACTACCCCTGCCTTAGTGGGAGATGAGGCTACTTCTGTCTGATTAAGTCACTGTCAAATTCATGCATGTGTGTTTACTTAAGTCTGAACTTAACCCTAATGGATACAACAGATAAATAAAAGGAAGTGCTCCTGCCTCTTCAAGGACTCATCCTTGTTAGGTTACCGAACAGTCTCAGCATGGCATTCTCGACCCTGTGGCTAAACACTGTGATAAATGCAAAGCCTGGAGCTATGCTTCCAAGAGTTAAGAAACAAGGTTCTCCCATGGAACACTGTCTCCTTCTATGTCATCGCCCCTGTCAGGGGTTAGACGTCCAACTGTAATTATAATGCCTGCAAATTTTAAGGTGGTGGTCACAGCAAAAATCAGTTTAAAGAATTACTGAAGGTCTACTGTTTTATAGCAGTAAATTCAGTGAAGAAATTAGCATCTTATCATTTCCACGTGTTACTCTGCAGAACACAGGGGTCACCTGCGCTAAGAGAGCTGCCATTTCCAAGGCCAGGTCTTTGTTCAGAGGGAAAAGTCCACTGATTATTTGTTCATTTGTCTGATACATTAACAGCAACTTTTCTCTGTCCGTCTCTCCATGAGCTTGCATTGAGAAATACAGTCTGCAAAAAAAGACAAAGGAAATGTCTCATTAAGTGATACTTTTTTCCCCCTGCCTGCTAGGGAGTGAATCCACAGCCTTACACCAGCCAGGCAAGTGCTTTACTATTGAACTTCACCACCAGGCCCCAGTGACATTCTCCAAGAGGAGGAGAGTAAGGATAAATTCCACAGACTGAGAAATTCTGAGGACTGAGCGGGGGGGTTGTTTTAACATAATTCTCTAAGCAATACAAACCCAGAGCATTACTGTCAGTGATCTATGTTGCTGTTCTGTATGACATTCTCAGCAAAATGGAAAAACAGCAATATACTGCTCTGAAGTGGAAGAACACTTTATGCTATTGTTTTAATGCCCTAAAGTACCAAACCCTTAGGTGTTACTGAGGAAGAGCCCAATACACGGAGTGAGACTAAATTTTCCCTCCCATAAGGAACACACATTGTAACCATTCATTTCAATGGCCTGTGTAAGCCAAATTTTCAAAAACACAATCTCTCCTGAATACCTCAAACGTGTCAAAGAATAGGAAATGAAGGTTTTAATTCAAAATCAACCCTAAATCAACACCAAATAAAGAAAAAAGAAGCGAGGTTTTCTATAGGAATCTAAAAGATAATAAATGACTGTCTATATGAGTTTTGATTCTTTGGTCATAAGCTGATACACAGCTTTGGGTGCTCAAAAATAGTTTACATACGTCATTAAAAACTTACCAACAAAGAAAAGCCCAGGCCCTGATGGATTCACAGCAGAATTCTATAAAACATTTAGAGAAGATCTAATGCCAACACTCCTCAAACTCTTCAATGAAATCGAAAAGGAAGCAACTCTCCCCAACACATTTCTGGAGGCAAGTATTATACTGATACCAAAACCAGAGAGAGACCCAACCAA